>CAUYPK010086188.1:0-40527 GCA_963574355.1 Loris lydekkerianus | reverse complement strand
CATGTGAAACTTACTGGATGTAGAGTGTAAATGTCTCAACACAATAACTAAGAAAATGCCAGGAAGGTTATGTTAACCAGTGTGATGAAAATGTGTCAAATGGTCTATAAAACCAGTGTATGGTGCCCCATGATTGCATTAATGTACACAGCTATGATTTAATTAAAAAAAAAAAAAAAGTAAAAATAGACTAAATTTGAAAAACAAAAAATAAAGAATTTGTACTGTCTCCACCAGATTTCATCTTTCCAGTGATCCAAGGTGACGTGCATTGTCCTCTCCCATTTGCAGACGAGGAGACCAGAACTTGGAGATAAGTGGTGATACTGGGATTCAAATCAAGCCCTGTGACCACACAGGCCAGGCTCCCCCTCAACCCCAACCTCTCTTAGTGCCAGGGAGGCAGGGGGCAGGCTCTGAGCACAAGCTCTGACAACTGTTTTCCAAGCAATTCTCCCTAGAGGTGGAGTAAAGAGGACAGAACCACATCTGGGTCTGTAGGTACCAGTGAAAACCTTTGTTCATTTTCTGACTTCAGGGGCATTGAATGGTGCTCAATGGTGCTCAATGTAAGTCTGAGAGCTGTGTTCAAACACAAATTTCCCTGGGAAGCCTAGTTCAATAAACAGCCCTGGGAATTAAAGGTAGAGACTTTCCCCAAAACATATTTTGATATGGCCTGGGGTGGTTTGAACAGAGAGCATGAGATCACAGAATAACTCAGATGCTATAGAACAGAAAAACTAGAAGCCCCACATATATTTAATTTAGCCTTGATTAAAGTTGAGACCAGAGGCTAGTCTTCAAGAGCAAGAATCTGGAGAGGATATAAGGCCTTTCAGAATGCAAAGCATTGGGTTAACCATGGTTTATGGATAAGACAGGAGCTTAGGATATTTACAGATCCATTGTTATAAATTGAAATCTTTACTTATTTTGTAACTTGTTCTTTTGAGGTAGAATTTCTGCTAAGTCTGTTTGCTAAGAAGAACAAAGAGATTTCCTATAAAATCGTCATGTTGACTTGTAAGCTTGAAAGTTTATTATATAGAGAACTGAGCTTGTCTTGGGGGGATTGACTTTACTCTCCGATCCACTGTCTGTGACCTCACAGATGTCCTTCTAATCCACTCAACCCAACTAAAAGACTGGGCATGCTCTCTTAGAACTAGGAGTGTAGGGAAAGGCATTCTATTGTAACATAAATAAAGTAGAAAATAAAGTGACTCATAAAATAGTGACTTTAACTGATAACTTTTAAACAAAGTGCAGAATGTTAGAATAAGATGACGAAACAATGATAAAAACAAGAAGACATCACAATGAAATAGAAAACCAAGACAGAATAGAGAAAAATCAACACAGACATAACTTGGTTCCTGAAGAAACAGACAAAACTCTGATAGTATTGATAGAGGAAAGAAGAGATGATCATAAAAGGAGGTGGGGGACAGAATTTAAAAATTTCTTTAATAAAGGGAAGGGAAGAGATAGCACAGAATTAGGGAGAGAGGGACCCATGGAGAGGCGGAGCTGGGGACACTTGACCTTGACTTTGTCTGTATCTCCGTCTCACTTCCCAGTGGCTAATGTGGCCTTCGGTGGGAGTGACGGCTGAATGGATTAGTGAGGATTTCTTTGGCTGTGATAGAACAAAACCCAGGTTCAGACCAGTTAAGCAAAAAAAGGGCATTTATTGTCTCATATAACTAAAGAGCTAAATGGGGTGGTTTGATTTGAGACCCAAATAATTCCATCAGGATCCTTCTCTTGCCATCTTGGTGGGGAGGGGTTGAATATGCAGGTTCTTGGGCTCACAGGAACACAAGTCTTAGCCAGTGGAAAAGGCTGTTACCCAGTATTTCAAGAAAAAAGCCCCATCAATGGGGTTTTCTTAGCTCTGCTTGCTCCAGTCGGGTGGTGTATCCATCTCTGGACAAGTCACTGTGGATGGGAGAAGAGTATACTCTGAGATGCTCTAAATGAAGTGCAACAAGCAATGTTGAATGTTGAGGGAGAGTGTTCCCCCCTTCCAAAGCAAAATCATCTCCTGTTGGCATGAGAAGAGGCTGATGCCAGATAACAAAAACCCCACAGGTGTCCACAGGGAAGGAGGGGACGAAGGTCCTCAGAATCCAAGGGCAGAGTTCAAAGGGCCTTTTGGCTAATTTTGTAAGTCAAAAGTGAGTTAAGATACCTACAGGTAGCCCTTCAAGAATATGATGGAATTCCAGAGGCCAATCAGGGGAAGATTCAGAGGGGCTCCCAGACTTGAGACATCCACTGAGCCTGGGAAGAAAGCAAGTGACGGAAGGCCAGAAACAGCATCTACATTGGGTCTGCAGCTGGCCACAAGTACAGCATATTGGGGCGATGCAGTCTCAGAGGGATTGGCAAACTTTTTGATAAAAGAACAAATGGATAAGACCTCTCCCTTCTCTCCATGGAATCCAATTTGTAGCCGCTCAAACCAAGTGCCTTTGAGGTTGATACCGCAAGCATCAGAATCAAAAGTGTTACACTTTAGCAAAGGTTTCAAAGCAGCTTGTTCTGGTGAGAAGACCAGGAGTTTGGTTGGAAAATAGAAGAGGAGGATTAGCAGCATGATGAGGTCTCTGAGATTCTTATAAGATTCACAGTTTGGTTTAGGATTTGAAGATTGTTTTTGGTCTAAAAATAGATCCTCAAACTGCAGTATCCTTAGATTCACATCCTTCTGTGAAATTTCCGCTGTTCCTTGCAGATTGCACCTGAGAGATGTTTTCTCTCTAATGTTGGTATTTCTGAAATATTGCCCATTCGTTCAATTAATCCACCAATATATCACCGAGGGCTTACTGAGAGAGCATCAGGGTTTCACCTACAGTGTGAAAACTTCCCATCGACCACCCCACATCTCCCCTTTACCATCCATATGGGTCTTCCAGGTGCCAACCCAAAATCTGCTGGGATGGCTCGTGGACATTTCAAACTCCTTATCCCCAAGACATTTTCTCCTAGTCAAACCCTGTCCTCTTCTGGGCTTTCTCGTCTTAAGGAAGGGCACCTCCATCCACCCCTGGTTCTAGATAAAGCCCTGGAGGCATTCTTGCCATTCCTTCCAAGCTTCTTCCTAAATCCAACCTGACAGTATGTGCTGTTGACCCTCTGTTTGAGATCTACCTGAGATCCACATACACTCTTCTCCATGTCCCCAGCCACCTGTCAGGGCCTGGCTGCCAGTATCTCTCATGGGGACTAGTTCAATGGGACCACTTCCCATTCTCCACTCAGCAGTCAGAAATAACTATTCTGAACTATAAAGGAGATCATGTTCTTTCTCCGATTAAAGTCCTGCAATGGCTCCCTCTGGCATTTAGAATGACGCGCAGGCTCCTGGCCTTGGCCTGCAAGTTTCTGCCCAATTCAGCTCCTTCCTACCTCCCAGCCCTCATTTCCTCCCTCCTTCTCACTCCCTGCATTTTGACCACACTGCCCTCAATTCAGATCTGCACATGCACTCACTCATCTCTTTCTGGTCCAGGCATCTTTGTACATGCTGAGCCTTCTGACAGCTGCCTCTCCTTTCCAGGCTCTGAGCTAAGTACTAGGACAGGCTTTCACCACCTAGATGAGGTCTCCCCTCTTCCTGCACAGGCTCTACCATAAGTTGCAATTGCATTTTTATCTGTGCATTCTTTTTTTTTTTTTTTTTGGTTTGTTTTGAGACAGAGTCTCACTATGTCACCCTTAGTAGAGTGCTGTGGCATCACAGCTCACAGCAACCTCAAACTCTTGGGCTTAAGCGATTCTCTTCCCTTAGCCTCCCAAGTAGCTGGGACTATAGGCACCCGCCACAACACCCAGCTACTTTTTTTGTTATAGTTGTCGTTGTTCTAGCAGGCCTGGGCCAGGTTTGAACCCATCAGCCCTGGGATCTGCATCTCTGGAATTCTTCAAGTCAAGGGCCGTTCCAGGACATGAAGCAGGCTTTCTCAACCTGTGTATGTGGCCAGCATCATAACCACTGAGCAGCAGGTGCCGAGTCTATCTGTGTATTCTTTTAATTTAATGTTTATCTCCATGAAGGTGGAGACCCTGTTTGTCTTTGTCATTGCCTGCCTGCCTGCCTGCCTTCCTTCCTTCCTTCCTTCCTTCCTTCCTTCCTTCCTTCCTTCCTTCCTTCTTCCTTCCTTCCTTTCTTACAGAGTCTTACTATGTTGCCCTCAGTAGAGTGCCAAGGCATCACAGCTCACAGCAACCTCCAACTCTTGGGCTTAAGCAATTCTCTTGCCTCAGCCTCCAAAGTAGCCGGGACTATGGGCACCCGCCACAACGCCCAGCTATTTTTTATTGCAATTGTCATTGTTGTTTTAGCTGGTCCGGGCTGGGTTAGAACCCTCCAGCTTTGGTATATGTGGCTGGCGCTGTAACCACTGTGCTACGGGCGCCGAGCCCATTGCTTTATTTTCAACACCCAACACATAGTAGACCCTCAGTCCATACTGACCAAATGAACTAACAAGTAGTTGAATACGAGGGGGCATGGATGGGCATTATTTCTGAGCTACTGACATGTGTAACAGTATAAGGTAGAACCAGTTTGAGACTTGAAGGAAAGCCAGTCCAGCCTGCACCATTTCAGCTGCCCAAGGAATGAAAATGTGTTGTTTGTGTCATGAAGACACAGCTCAAGTCAGCGTACATCTGAGCAAGGATTTTTACATTTTCAAAAACTCTTGCTATTTCCTGAAACAGATTGTGTCTCTCTGATTGTCTATTAAGTTTTTCTTTCAACTGCTGAAGATCTTGGAATGAAACCAAAGTAATCTGCATATCCATTTTTATATCTTAATTTATAAACTGCGCCTTATAATTTACAAGCACTCACTTACTGAGTGTCTCCAGCAGAGCCGAAACAAATACCAACTCTGCCAGCTCGGCTACTGGAGTCTTCTCTCTGTATCATTCCTAGGAGGAACTTCCCAGCTTTTCAGATGGAGCTAGAGCCAGTCCCAGTTCGGGGAATGTAGTGACCCTATGCCATGTTGATTCACCAAAGAGAGAGAGAGGTTCTTTACTTCCATGTGATGGAAGGTGAAGATAGAAGCTGGAGATGAGTGACATGACCAGGAAGGTGTGCCTGTGAGTGGTGAAGCGTGGCCCAGAATCTGCATCTCTGGGATTCTTCATGCCAAGGGCCTTTCCAGGACAGGAAGCCAGGCTTTCACAATCTTGGCTGTAGTGATGTTTTGGGCTGGATCATTCTTTGCTGTGCACTGCAAGATGTTTAATAGCACCCCTGGCCTCTATCCTACAGATACAAGGAGCACCCGCCCCACTCTGACAACCCCAAATGTCTCCAGACATGGCCACATGCCTTCTGTATCAGCCCTAACTGAGGATACCGTGCCAGACGGGGCCCCTGACCTTGACCAAATGGAGGCCCAGAGGTCAGAAAAACCTATCTCCTTTACAGCCGTCCCTTCTCTACAGCCCTGAGGTTTACCTGAGACTGGCCCTGCCCACGAGGTCACACAGAGCTCTGCTCAAACACCCAGTGCCACCAGTGTGGCGTGAAGTGCTTTCCATTTTTGACTACATTTAACCTCAAAGGTATATACAACAGTCTCCTGTTTACAGGTGGGAAGACTGAGGCTTTGGGAGCACAGTTTACTCATGATTACCCAGCAGCAAGTGGCAGGCCGGGATGCAAACCCACACATGTCTGGTCTTGGAGCCAGGATTGACCTACTTATTCCCTGCCCTGGCTCACACTCATAAGTGAGATTGCCTTTCCCTAGGTCATCAGGGAGTGCTGACAAGCCTCCCAGCTCTTCACTCTCTGAAGGAGCATCCCAGCCCTCTTAAGGTGGAAGTCTTCCTGGTGCACAATGCACCCACCTGTGTCCTGCCCAGACTACCGTCTGTGTCCTTAGCCCCTAGGAGTGCTCTTTGCTGAGTAAGACAGTTTTGGCCACATGTTCACTCAGCAGCAAGGCTTAGATACAGCAGTCAGATCTGGAGGTTAAGCCCCTTTGCTGTGTCCTGTGTGACCTCTGAGCTCAATTTTCCCATCCACAAAATGGGAAAACCCACTTCTCAGGGTAGGTGTGAAAATTAAATGATAAATGCATATTGGTTTGCGTTGATGCTAGCTGCTTGATGAATGTCCAACTCCCTCCATGCAGTTGCCTAGAAAAGGCTTGCTCTCAAGTCCTGAATCTTTTTCTGGCCAGTCTCTGACCCCATGTTGCCTGTGGAGTTATTCCTCATCTGCTGAGATTTCATACTCCATGAGGACGGGGCCTGTTCCTTTCTCTCTTCAGTCAGTGACCAGCCTGGTATTTTCTGTATACTTTCCTCATATTGGACAGTGCTAAAAGTGATTGCTGAAGAAGTGATTGTATTGATGGTCCCTACTGTTAATTTTTGCATTGGGCACTGCCTTTTCTGGGGGTATATCTTCATAGATGAAAGTCTTCCTTGGGTTTTAGCCTGATGATGGTACGTTTGACACCCCACCCCCACCCCCCCTCTGAGCAGTTTGGGCTATTAACCTTGTTTCGATTTTGCTTTGGACATTTTCTTTGATTCGCTAGTGGCACACTGCCTGGTGGTGACATTCCAGCTTGTCTTATCCAACTGGAGGAGTGGATGAGAGGCTCAGCAGGGCCTGTTACCCACTGCCCTCCCTGCCCAACCAGTTCCCAATCATCAACCAGTCATCCCGACTTTGTGGGCTTCAGTTTCCTCATCAGGAATTTAAGGATTTTAGTAGGAGCTGCCTAGAATGCTTAGAAGTTTAGAAGTGGCTAGAGTGTGTCCTGCCCTCAGTCTTAACTAACAATCTGTCGCCCCTGTCTCTTGGGGGTGTGGGGTGGCCAGTGAGTGGCTCAGACAGGGGACACTTTTACCAGCTTTCCAGCTCTTCAACAGGAAGTAGGGAGGGCCCTCACCCCGACTTGGGAGGCGGCAGTGGCTTTGCTGTCCCATGTTTTTTCTGCAGGGATGGTGGCTGGCTTCAGTTACCACTTCCCCCCACCTCCATGCCGTGTGAAAGGGGGACCAGAGGACAAGCACAGCCAGCCCCCTGACCCCAGCGCTGGTGGCACGCAGTTCATTTCATCTTCCAAATGAATCAAGTCTGCTCACAAGTCTGTCCTCGTCACAGCACCAGGACAGTTGCCCTGCGAGTGAGCAAGCCAGTCCCCATGCCCTTACTTTATTAATTATTTTTGTCTCTCGTTCCGGCCCCGCTGAAGAAGCCCAGCGCCTCCCCCAGGTTATTTCCAGCCCCCGGAGGGACTGCGGGCCTCGGACCTGCCACTTCTCCCCCAAACCCCCAGGGGGCTCGGTCCCGGCCCGCCCCTCCCCCAAGGTCACCCAACTTTTCCGGGTCCCGCAGCTCCCGGGAGGGCGGGGCGGGGGCCGGACGGCGCCGCCTCCATTGGCCAGAGCCGAGCTGCGGGGCGCGGGCGCTGATGTCAGGCGGCCGCGGGTGCGGCGGGTGCAGCGGCGGCCGCAGCCCAGCAGCCCGGGCGCGGGTGGGGGGGCGCGGGTGGGGGTGGCGGCCAGCATGCTGCTCGGCTGCGGCTCGGCCTCCCACACCCGCGGCGCCCTCGTCCTCGCCAGCAGCGGCGGCGGCGGAGCAGGGAGCGGCGCCTGCGTCTGCAGCGGCGCGGGGTCCGAGCGCGCGGCGCGGCGGCAGGGGTCGGGGCCGGGGCGGGGACCGGGCAACGGGGACCGGGCATGGCGCTCGGGCGGCTGCCGCTGCAGCTGCTGGTGCTGGGCGCCGCGTGCCTGATCCCGCCGAGCGCGCAGGTGAGGCGGCTGGCGCGCTGCCCCGCCACTTGCAGCTGTACCAAGGAGTCCATCATCTGCGTGGGCTCGTCCTGGGTGCCCAGGATCGTGCCCGGCGACATCAGCTCCCTGTGAGTGGGACCCCTCCAGCCCCCGCCCCGCCCCGCCCCGCGCCGGCCGCCGCCTGGAGTTGCCCGCGGCGCTGGGCAGCAGCTACCCTGCCCCACTCCCCAGCCCACTGCTTTGCGTCGGGGTGGGGGCGCGCTACGGGACGTGGGTGGGGCGCCGGCCTCGGGAGGGTGGTGAGAACGCGAGCCTCGGAGTCCGGGAGCCGGGACGGGTCCCTGTGGCAGTGTTTCTCGGAGTGTGGCCCGCGGGCCACCTGCATCAGACTCACCTGCGGGCGCTTTTGCCAATGCAGAATCCCGCCTGCACTGAAGCAGAGTCTCTGGAGTGGAGCCCTGGAGTCCGCATCCGGGGTCCCTGGGCAATTCTGCGGTGCATCAAAGTTTGGGGAGGAGGTGTTTGTGGGGCCGGGGATGGGTGCGTAGGGGAATGCGTACAAGCCTCTGAACATGACGGGAGCGCGGGCCAACCAGGTGGGGCCGAGGCTCACTGCCCCACCTCAGGTCTGGGGCAGGTTTCCGCTGTGGCCCGTGGACTTCTCCACACTGCAGGTGGTAAAGAGCCTGGGTCCAGACATCCGGCTTCCAGGAGCAAGGGGTGTCTCTCATGGCCCGAAAGAGAGGGGCACAGAGGGCTTGACAGAGCCTTGGGGCGCGTGGGCTACTCAGCCCAGCAGCCAAGTGCTGGACGTCAGCCTGACTTCTTGTCCTGATTTGAGGAGGACTCCTTGTCCCCTGTCACTACCACACACTTGCACTGGATGCTTTTTCAGCACCCGAGGAACTGGCAGGAAAATGGCTTCACAATATTTATCCACTTGCCAAGAGACTCTTCCCCCTTGCCCTGGACAGCTGCTCAAGTCAAATGACCAGCTCTACTACGGCTGTGGAAGGGGCTGTCGGGCTGTATCTTTCCTGCCAGAACTCTTTCCTGCTAAGGCTACCCCCTTGTTCCAAGCCCAGGTCCCCACATCCCCTCTCAGTTATAGAGGCAGGGAATCCCTGGGGGTGAGGTCATTTGTGCTCAGGGCATTTTCTGGTGTCCCACCCTCCCCTGCCTCCCACCCAAGACAACTTGTAGGGGCCTGAACTCAGGAGTGAGAGGATTCATGTTTGCATTTATAGGCAGTCAGGAGAGTTTGGCTGGTGGAAACACAGGACCTTTGGGGTTCCTAATACTGCCAAGTTGGATGTCATGGAGACAGTCCTAATTCAAGAAATTAGAATTCCCCTATTAAATCCTTTCAACCAGCAGCTGCTTAATTGATCTGCATGTTAATCTAAAATAATTCTGAAATAATGGATTGAAATCTTGCTGTGGCCAGAAAGGACAGGAGGCCTGAGGGCAGAAACAGAGCTAAACCCTTGCCCCCTAGTTGACCATTTTATCTGGCAGATGGAATTGTTTCTCCCTGCGCACAGCCTGAGTTCAAGTGTCTCTGAGTTTTTCCCCCGAGGCTTTCACAGTGCATTTAATCAGAAGTGCTCTGAGTGTCTTTCTGAGATGTGCTCCCAAGGGGAAAGCTTATCCTACCCCAGAGTTTTTCGTTGGCCAACATTAACGCTGTGTCTACACAAACAGAATCATGGGCAGAAGTGAAGTGATTATCCATTTTCAGGTGGGGCCTCCTGTAGTTAAGAAAAGGAAATGAGGGGATTGATTTTAAACTGACTGAGATAACGTCTGTAGAAAGAACTGATGGTGAAGGTTTCAGGTATTCAGAATAGTTTTCATATTGATCCAGTGTATTGGGAAATGGCCTGACTTTTCTCATTCCTGCCCCTGGGAAGACTCTGGCCAGCTGTATTAAGCCTCACTCCTGAAAGGAAGAGTTTGAAACACAGGTGGAGGATGAGGCCAATTGCCCACCTTGGCTGGAACTTCCTGAAAGAAACATAAGCCTCTGTTTGTTCCTCTTTTGCCTTTAGGAGCCTGGTAAATGGAACATTTTTGGAAATCAAAGACCGAATGTTTTCCCATCTGCCTTCCCTGCAGCTGCTGTGAGTATGTGATATTCTCTCTGCAAAATGGGGGTCCCTGAAGAACAGTTCTTGATGGGTGATCTCTGCCTCTTTGGGATCAGTCCTTCATAAAACACCCAGTCCCATGAGGAAACTGTAGATGGCTCTTGGTGTTCATTGGCCCTGTGTGTCCCCAATGGACCACCGAGGCTCCTTGCTCTGTTGCCTTGCCTTAGTTTGGGGCCTGTTTTCATCAAGGACTTTATCAACACCTAGATCCGGCAATGGGGGAGCTGATTACATTGAATCATGATTGGAACATCACCCGAATGAACTGTTCCCCAAACACCTCGATTTAAAAGAAAACTCACATTTTAAAAGCTTAATGTCACTCTGGAGACAGAAGTATTTCAGTTTACTGAGTACTTAAACAGGCAGCGTATTGTGCATTTAGAAGAATGATTTTATTTCATCATCATGTTATTCTTGTGAGGAGGGTATTCTTATTTTTCCATTTCATAGATGAGGAAACTGAAGCTTAGGGATGTTAAAAAAATTTTCCCCAAATCAAAGAGCCAGAATTTTGATAGATGAGGAAACTGAAGAGAAGTTAAGAAACTTTCCGCAAATCAAAGAGCCAGAATTCCTTGGAATTCCAGGGTCCAAGGCCCACATTTACAACTCCCCTTGGCCCTGGCTTGTCTCTGAGAGCAATGCCAAAGTCATTATGGTGAAGGCCCACGTGGTGTCCTGTAATGCAGGTCAGTTAATATTTGCAGAAGAAAAGAAATGTCCAAAAGACAGTTTTCCAAAGCAAATCAGGGACAGAGAAAGTCCTGAGAACTCACTCTTTTTATCTAGACTGGTTTTTTAAATTTGTGATTGATCAAAATTTAAACAAGCAATGGGCCACAGAAAAATATGGAGAAATGGAGTGTAGGAGACAATTATTCATCCTCAACCAACTTACTCTTGGCATTTTTGTTCTTGAACTGCTATATGCCTGCTCATAACATTATACTTAATATTTTAAAATCTGAAATCTCTTAGAAATTGCAGTGCCATGAAAATATACTTTCCTAGGATAGAAATACAATCCTAGGGTTGTGTTTTTCTGTTTATTTTTTTTGCCAAAAAGATTTGAGTAGTAACTCAAATAAAGAACTATGCGGTGGCAAAGAGTCTTCTGTAGGAAGGTTTCTTGAACAAACACTTTTTATTACTTCTCATGGGAATGTATAATATAGTAGAAAGGACTGTTGTTTTGTCCAGGCTGTGTGACTTTGATCAAGTCACTTAACTTCTCTGGGCTCAAATTACTCTAAAAATAGAGTTGGGTTAAATTATTTTAGATCTCGAATTCTATGGTTGCTTGTGTATCATAAAGCATTCCCTTAGCTGTTTAGTTGCACCAAACATCAAGATCTGTTAAATAACAGCTATCGGGTCATATTTACTGAGACCCACAGGGAAATGGGTAAAAGATTGGGGATGACGAAAAACTATGACCAAACGAATCTACCTGCCATCATCTCCATTAGCATTCTTCAAGAGTCAGGCTGTAGACCTACGGGGTGATTCTTAGGCTGCAAAGAGCCCACAGAGCAGAACACAGCAAAAGAAATAGAAATTGCTTTATCTGTGACTCGAGTTTTACATCTCAGCCTTGAAATCCATTCCTTATTTTCAGGTTGCTGAACTCTAACTCGTTCACGGTCATCCGGGATGACGCTTTTGCTGGACTTTTTCATCTTGAATACCTGTAAGTTTTGTCCTTTGCCTATTGGCTGGCCATTTGGTATCCAGGAGAATTGCTGGGTTGCCTTCTGTGCGGGAACGGCATCTCTGCGAGGGTTTGGGGTGGAGAAAATGGAGAAAACCCCATTCTCTTTACAGCACTGACCTTTTCTAGCTTACTTGCTTATAAACAAGCTGGGGCAGGAGGCGTCTGGAGACAAAGACGGGGAAAGGAAACAAAGAAGGAGAGAGATTCATTCATTCTCTGCTGACATTTGATTTGTCATGTAGTAAGCACAATTGGAAATTGCGCTGGGTATTTTTACCTCTCATAACTAAGCATGAATTTGCTGATCAGCCAGAAATAGAGCTGAAAGATTCTGAGGCTTACTTATTTTTAAATAAAATCTCCCTATGGGGGGGAGGGTACAACTTCATGTTTTTTATTCAGCTGTCCTATATCCCTTTCGTAGTATCTCCTGTGAGTGGCTGCTGAGGGTCTAATTTCCTTTTCTCTTAAAAGAAAAAGGTCATTTCTTTTCATTTTGGGATATGGAGGGTTTTTTTCCCCTAGCAAGGCACTTTTCCCTCGTTCTGATTTCTGCTTTTTCTCACTTTCATGTCTTCTCTCCCCTTTAAGTTCTTTCATCCTTGTCTTTGCTAACTTTGTAATCATGTTAATCCTGCTATCAGATGGATTTCCTCACTTAGCATTCAGAGGGGTTTTTGAAGCCTTGTCTCCACTTTCTTATCTGAGTTCAACAGGTAGGTATTGGGATTCTAGGCACATTCTGGGAATAAGAAAACTCTCTGCTGATTTTGTGTCTTGAGGAAAGAGGTCTCTGGAAGAATTCTTACCCCAGTGTACACATCGTGTATATGCTGATGCATACGTGGTGTGGAAATTGTGGCGCAATTGCAGTGCTAAATCCAACTAGTGTCTAGCAAAATGCATAAACAGCCCTTGGAAGTAGCAAATGCAAAGCCATGAGTTTTCTCTTATAGGCTTTTAGTTCATCTTGCTGTCAAGGTTACTGGGGAGGAAGTTAGCTTGTCCGTCTATTCTGAAGTCTGTTAGTGAAGAGACACTTGATTTTTTAAAAAAGCAGACATCAGAAAGAGTGCAAGAATTAAGAACGATTTCATTGATGGTGTAGTGGTACAAAGCCTCTCCCTTGGACCATCTCCTTAAAGACCGTCTTACATTTGACTTAACAACAATGATGGAAACTCAAATGTCGTTCTCTGCGGCCCCAGGGAATAGTAAAGGTTATTCATGTTCTATCTTCCCCACAAAGACCTTACAGCATGGTCAGTGTTGTTATTGCAACATCTCATGTCATTTTAGGACAGAGAAAGAAATTTGACCCCTATTCAACTTCATTAATCTTCCTACCTCCTTGTAGCTTAGAGATCTTGAGAGCTTCCCTGCCTTTTTGGCCATTTGCTTACAAGTTAGACTGTGGAGAATGTGATAAACCCAGGGTTGTTAGAAGCCAAGCTTAATGGAATTCTCCCTCAGCCAAAACTTTAGTACAGAGATGTAAAACAATGGCTCCCCTCAAGGGACAAGGAGATTACAAAAATATTAATAGCCAGGCACTGTGAACTGTAAGAGGGATTGCGTAGGGGAAGTGTCTGGAAGCATTCCAGTCTTGTAGAGATATGAGAATTTCTTGTCTTTGTGCTTTCTCCTCCCCGCCCCACAAATGTTTTACCCATGTTGTCAGCTCCGAATTTGAAGACTTCCATGCTGCTTCTGGAAGGAGTGCAGACACACACTGACATGTCTGTGCATTGATTCCTGCACACACACCTGCTCTCATGTGGAGTTGGCTATAGCCCACCTAGTCTTCAGAGATGGACTTTTATAATTTATGAGTGTGTTCAGATTTTCTTCTGAAAGCATAACAATGTAATTTTATAGAGATACTAAAGACAGAAAATTCATGTCAATGATACCACATTTTTTCTTAGGTTCATTGAAGGCAACAAAATAGAAACCATTTCAAGAAATGCCTTTCGTGGCCTCCGTGACCTGACTCACCTGTAAGTCCTGTAAAAAGTGTTGTAAGTCCTTTAATGGGTGGAGTAAGATTCGTTTCCTGGTTCCCCTCCCTTTCTTGACTGTTACTTCCATATTGGAACATTCCCCGAAGGATTCTAATTTCTGGGTTGCCTGCGAGGTTTCTGTATTGTTGATTAGACACTGGCTTTTTGTGACTTCTCATGCACTTGGCTTTGATGCCTTCTTCATCATTCTGAGCCACAGTTATGGACCCTGTGACCAGGTGTGGAGGAAGGAGCGCTGGGAGTTGTGGGGGAGGAGATGGGGAGGGAATTGCCATGCATTTTACACCTGCTTGGTGCTGGGCAAGTGAGCTGCCCCTCTTTATATTTCATGATAATCTGCCAGTTCCCATTTTACAGATTTGGGAACCAAGGCTTGGATGACTGGGTTGAATATAGGATCAAAAGAAGGACAAAGTGCAATTGAGATGTTATTGTGGTTCTCATTGGAATGTAAATCACTTTTTCTTTTATGTTGGATTAATCTGTGGCTTCAGCTAAGCTCTCTGGTACTTTAATAGCTTCCTGGACAAAAAAAATAAAAAATTAAACAAAGTAATTTGAATTGGTATATCAGAAGGAAGAAAGTATACACATTTAGAAAAATGTATAAGACTGGAAAAAAATAGTGACTGTGTTCATGAAAACATAAAAATAGTCCTTGTCTTGGTGGGAGTAATTTATTAGCCAGGAGCTGGGTCCCAATTTGCAGGATAAATATTTTGTATTTGAGTTAGATGACATCTCCTCTCTATAGTCAGCCTGTCTATAGAGAAAAAGAAAATGAGGAAAATTGGAGAGTTTGGACTGGGGGTGTTGGGCAGGCGTGGCGTGTAACCCTGAAGATGTGGTATGGACATGGTCATCTAACCAGGTAAGCATTCACGTCAAATCCCGGGACTGGCACAGATTATCTGTCATTAGGACTAGTGAGCACTTGATTCTCAATTGCTCCTGAGCAAAAGCTCTGCCTGAGTTAAAACCTGTAGGGTAAGGGGATGAGAGAGGGGATGGGAGATGAGCAAACGTCTGGATCTGCACGGTCAGCCTTGCGGAGCGTCGGGGTTTTCTTGGCACTATTGCTCTGGGTTTCTTGTCTTCCTATAAAAGCCTTGACTCTTTTTCAGGTTCAGTGTAGGTGCCAAATCCCCCCACATTCCTTAGAGGCTAAGATTATGGCTTCATGGTGCATAGACTTGGGTTCAAATCTCATGGTTGTGACTTTATAAATTTTGCTTAGATTGAGCTCAGTTTCTGCATCTTTAGCTCACTAAATAACAAATGCACTAGCATGCACACACAAACACAGTGATGTACACATGTGTATATAAGTGCACGCACCACACACTTTTTCTACATGTGCACAAAGATGTGCCAGTGTCCACACACAGTATCTGTAAGTTTACACCCTCCTGCTATGGCAGAACTGTATCGGGATGATTATACTGACTTCATAGGACTTTTGCACATAATGGGTTAATACTTTCCTGCAAAGCATCCAGCCCATTACCCATAGGAAATGCTCAAGGTATGGTTGGCCTCACCATCATCATATTATTCCCTCCCTCCACTCAACATGAAACCTATATTTTCTCCATGGGCTACTAAGTAATCTTGCCAGTTTGGGAGGCCAGACAGGGTCTGCTCAGAAGACAGCTGTGAGTGTCTGGAGAGGAACAGCTGTGGCTGGGTAAGTCTAGTTCCTAGCAGTCAGGAATTAGGGACCTTGTTTTTAAGCAAAAGCTCCAGGCAGATTATGAATTTATAGACCGTGTGACTGGTTGAGTTTTCCTAGATGGCAACTTTCATTTGGCCAATTGGCTATGGTCCTTCCATCAGCAGGAGGGTGTGAACATGTAGGTTTCGTGCGTGTGTATTTGCATATCTTTGTGCACGTGCAGAAAGCATGTATGGGTGCGTGGACTTATCTATGTGTGTGCACATACCTGTGAGTGTGTGTGCTTGTGCATTTGTTATCTCACGTGTTACTGTATGTGCATGTGTGCAACAACACACAGAACACAAACACAGAAGGAGCAAGGGGTCCTGCACCTGGGTTGGGAAAATGCAAGAGAGACAGCCCTGGGGTCGAGTCTCCAGGCCTTATCCTGCAGAATGTCTGCAGAAGCCCAGGCTCGTGGGACACCCCTGCACACCCAGCTCCACCCACTGCAGGGCTTCCCTCACTTCCTTTCCTTTGCTAGGGTTGCTGTTTCTGCCCTCAGTCTCCTGGAATCTGCCTTTTCCATTCAAAGCCAGATTAAGTTCTGTCTCCCCCAAGAAATCGTTCTCCATCTCCTGCTTTATTCTTTCTGTTGGCTTCACACAGCCAACACTTTGCTGTCCACACTGGTCACACTGGTTGATGCTGTTTCATGGGTGTTTTATCTCCCGAGCAGTGTTGTAGATGGCAGAAAGGGCCCTTGCCTGTCTTCCACTAGGCTGCTCCCATCCCAGACCCCACCCAGCCCCCTGGGATCTGGGGCAGGGCCAGGTCGGCAGGTCACATTTTCTGAGTTGTAGTTGACCAATGGGTTCCTTACTGAGCTGGATTTTTCATATGGATTCTACTTCTGGGGAAGTCAGATGACTTTGAAAATTGACTCCTCCATTGGGGGCAGTGGCTCAGGCCTGTAATCCCAGCACTCTGGGAGGCCAAGGTGGGAGGATCACTTGAGTCCAGGAGTTTGAGACCACCCTGGGCAACCATCTTTACAAAAAAAATTTAAAAAATTAGCCAGGTGTGGTGGCACATGTCTATAGTCCCAGCTACTTGGGGGTTGAGGCAGAGGAACCCCTTGAGCCCAGGAGTTTGATGCTGCAGTGAGCCATGATTGTGCCACTGCACTCCAGCCTGGGTGACCGAGGGAGACCCTGTCTCAAAAAGAAAATAACAATAATGGTAAAAATAAAAAATCAAAATTAAAGATTGAAGTCAGTTCTGGGCTAGAGATGGATTTAATAATTAAAGCATTTAATACATTGTTTAAAGAATGAACCCATCCTCTCCTTCCATTTTTTACAACCTTTAAGCAAAGAAATCAACTCTCTTTTAAAGTTCACTCCTGTGCTTCAGGAAGTCTCTATCTGGAATGTGCTTGTTGAAATTCAGTATCAATTTTTATCTTTTATGAACTTTCCCCACACCTGCAGACCTATATTCACATGAAAAGAAACCGAGATCAGGTTTCAAAGCTGCCCAGGAGCTGTGCCCACCTGTAACTAAAATCTGGGACATTTGTTTCCAGCAGTCCTGTAAGGCCCATGGGACAGGGAGCTGTTAAGTAATTTTAGAAATGAAGTAAATGTCATGAATTTGTACACAAAATGAAGCGGAAAAGGAAATGTTGAGCACTGAGTGTGAGTGGGGTAGACAACCTGTGTAAATAATTCTGCCTTCTGAGACCTACATTGAACTCTTGGAATAATCGCTAAACCTTCTGCTTTGTTTGCCTTTGTTCGTTCCACCTATTCTTATCACTTCAATAAAACAACTGTTCATTTTTCAGTGACAATAATTTACATCTAGCTAGCTGAAACATTTTTGTACTTTACTTTCCAGAAAAAGTGACCATCGACTAGAAAAAAAACATCAAAACAAACACCTTCTTTTTTAAAGTTTAAGAAGCTACTTCCAGAGTATCTTCAGTCTGGCTTACATACTCAGCCTGTTTTCCAATACTTTAAAAAAATGTACAAATAAACCATTATTTAGAGGCAAAAGATAAAATAGTACGTGAAGTTGTATTTGAACCCATTTGTGGTTATATAGGTAGTAAGGGGCATGATTCAGAAACTGTGCGTCTCCTCATATTCAGATACATCTTGAAGCCAGGATATTTGGGTTCAAAGCTTCCTACTACAGAGACCTCTCTGACTCTGAGAAGAAACACTCATTTCTCTAATTCATCTTTTTGGGGTGGGTCATTCTGATGCTCCAAAAGACTCATTTTATATATATCTATATCTATATCTATATATATATATATTTTTTTTAAATTTATTTATTATTAAATCATAGCTGTGTACACTAATGCAATCATGGGGCACCATACACAGGTTTTATAGACCATTTGACATATTTTCATCACACTGGTTAACATAGTCTTCCTGGCATTTTCTTAGTTATTGTTAAGACATTTATATTCTCATTTAATATATTTTTAAAAGATGTTGGTGCTGAATTACTTACATGTATATCATTTATATGTTTTGCTCTTTTCATTTGTACATGTAAAAGAAACCAAAAGTAGTATCAGTTTCTTAGCTGACTCACACCAGAGTGCAGTGCCTGGGGAAATCAAAAAGTAGTGTGCATCGTCTGAACACCCTGCTTCTTCCTATGTAATAGCCCTGCACCATGGACATTTATCTTCAGCAGGATGATGACAGGACACTGCAAAACCCTGAATCATCAGAGAAAGAATTGATGCTGTTCATTCTAGTCTGGATTCCCTGGAGGTGGGGAGTGGGCGAGGGTGTCTTAGAAAGAGCTTCCTTCTAGGAGCAAAAATGCAAAATGGTTTCTGGTCAACTTTGTTGATGAGAAAATGAAATTGATCATAATCAATTCCCTAAGCATCCTAATTCATTGAGATATTATTATATTAACCTTAAGGATTAGAGTGGAGTGTCTTTATGGAAAAGAGTATTTACTGAGTGCTTTCTTAGCGTCACATGTAACAGAATTCACTCAGCTGCACCCCTGGGACCATCCTTGGGACAAGTCTGTGTCTCTTCTTTTATCCCCCTGACTTTCGGGTGGTAGCTTTGGTTCACTCATTCATTCAACAAAGATACACTGAGTATCTGCTGTGTGCCAGGCACTGTTCAAGGAATTGAGGACATCTCTGGCCTCAGGTGGCTTATGTATAGGAAGGATGCCTGGCCAGTAAGCAAATAGGTAGTTAAAATGGGGAGTTTGCCAAATGACTGTCGTGCTCTGATGATCAATGGGGGGGGGGGGGGGAGAAGTGTACAGAGGTCAGAGAAGGTGCTGAGAATTGAGGAGGCAAAAGAGTGTGGGGTGATGTCTGGGGAAAGAACATTCCAGGCAGATGGGCAGGTACAGAGCCTGGAGGCTGGAGCCTGCCTCACCTGTCTGAGGAAATAGCAAGGGGTCTAGTGTGGCTAGATGTGAGCACTCGGAGATATGGGCCCACAGGTCAGCAGGAGCAGAGGTAACTAGACAACGGAGGGTCTTATACACCAACAAAGGGACTTTAACTTTTATTCCAAGAACCACAGAAAGCCGGCTGGGTACATAAAGAACTTAAAAAATGCTTTTTGAAAAACAAACAAAATTTACATTGTAATCCAGCCTCTCTAATGTTATCTTTATATCACCTGATTCATTTTTTTTGAAATCTCATTATTGATGACCCAAGCTCTGTTTTAAGTCATTGGCTTTATTTAAAGGCAGTGGAGAATGACAGGGCATGAGCTAATTACAACATTGAAATCACTTTCTGGTTCTAGTTCCTTGGCCAATAACCACATACGGGCTCTACCCAGAGATGTCTTCAGTGATTTAGACTCTCTCATTGAACTGTAAGTAATGAAATTAAGTTCATATGTACTTGTCCTTGTTCCCCAGTTCATCATGTCTTATAATCCCTTCTCCCCTTCACTGCATTTTTCTTATGCAGTAGCTAAAAATCCATGACAAAGTGGTGCATCCTGGGAAATAGCGTATAGTTTGTATTACGTTGGATTTTGCCATTTTATGTACTTGGTATGTAAATACAGTAAATGAATCTTGCTGAATGGGAGGTTCTTTTTCCTGAGATAATGTGGCCACCTGCTTTATCTTCCAGTGTTTGTCACTTCTTACTGGGCATAGTTTAACAAGATCTCAAAGTTTCAATTGTATTTGTGAGACTGTCTTCCTACAATATCTTATTTTTTTTTATACCAACCTACGTTGGGGGGGTCTTCCATCATTCTTTGTTTCCAGTATGGCATGGTGACACAAGGAGGCTTGGAGAGATGGCCGTAGGTCATCTCTGAGAGCTCTCTGTATGTTAAAACCACAAACACTGAGGAGCATTAAATTAAGTAAATGATAACTATAAGAAGTAAGATGCATTATGGCTGGGCGCCTATAAACCTAGCACTCTTGGAGGCTGAGGCAGAAGGATTACTTGAGCTCAGGAGTTCGAGACCAACCTGAGCAAGAGCAAGACCCATCTCTACTAAAAATAGAAAAATTAGCCAGGTATTGTGGCTGGCGCCTGTGGTCCCAGCTACTTGGAAGGTTGAGACAGGAGGATCACTTGAGCCCAAGAGTTTGAGGTTGCTGTGAGCTATGATGGATGGCAGGGCTCTCTACCAGGGGTGACAGAGTGAGACTGTCAGAAAGAAAAAAGATGCATTAAATACAAACTTTTAAAAATTCTATTTTAGGGGTTTTTAATTATTTGGGGGGTGTTAATCTGTAGTTTCATATTCTAAAATCTATTTGATGTGTACATTTCTCTGTGTATGTGTTTATGTTTTGTTTTGATTTTTAGAGATTTAAGGGGTAATAAATTTGAATGCGACTGCAAAGCCAAGTGGCTGTATCTGTGGTTGAAGATGACGAATTCCACTGTTTCTGATGTGCTGTGTATTGGTCCACCTGAATACCAAGAAAAGAAGCTAAATGATGTGACCAGCTTTGACTATGAATGTACAACCACAGGTATTCAGAACCCATGTCATCAAAGATGGATATTTAGAACAATCCCTGTTTTCCTTTTAGAATGTCAACAAGGAAGAGGGAAAAGGGAACGTTGAAATTTTCTCTCAAGGCTATTTTAGAGGAAGTTTAAGTGTTCTAAAAGACATTAATTGGATGTGGTAAGGAAGATATCTCAGAAGTTTAGAAGGAATTTTGTCACTGTACTGACTTTAATTTTGATTCCTTACAAAATTCTAATTTCTCTAAGGTTTTTCTTTCCCCTCCTTTTTTTAAAGGTCAAAATATAAACTTGTGAGTTTGGCATGAGAATCAGTCTGAGTTTCATGGAAAACCAGTGGCCTCAATTACTCTATTGTCACTGCTCTCTCACTTCAGTAGGGTGACGTTTATTGAAAACTTAATGAATAAATACCATGCTCTTAAATCTATAAATTAGTTTCATAGGTTCATGCAAAAAGACAAGGTAAATTATAACCAGTGGCGAAATAGAAAATCTAAGTCAACAACTAGATGTCAAGTGCAAAAACTCACCCTGAGGCAAAAGTGTTAAGAAAATTTGATCTTATTTTCTAGGACCTGCCTCCAACGTTCTGTTTATGCATTTTTTTAAAGGTTATAAGATAAAATTAGAATACTAACCACCCCAACGCTCACATTCTGTCAGCTGGTGAGCGTCTCCTGTGAAAAGCTTAGGTAGAATGTCTACAGCTTCTAAAGCCAGATTTTAAAGGAGAGAAGATCAATCCACAGTATGAACCTGCTTAAGAGAATTTTAAAAACAAACATGTAGCCTGAGAGTCGATATTGACAAAGTCTCAAGTTATGTCAGGAGAAGGAGCAGGAATGAGAACTCGGAAAATAGTTACAGAAACTCAAAAGACAACAAAACTCTAAGAAAAAGAAGCTCACATTTAGGCCAGTTCTTGCTATACCTACCTTTCCCCAAACCTACAAGGTACAAATGATTTCTAAATAATCTGTGTTTGCATATAGGGGACCTCCAAGTTCTTTTCTTTTCTGATGGAAAACCTGAGGTCTCATGGGAATGCCTTTGTCTTTCATCCCTGGTTAGGGCTTATTCAGCTGTGTAATTGGCCACTAGGAGGTTATTTATTGTATTTGGGAGCCAGGGCAATAAATCAGAGGTCATAGTCAATGTTGAGCACCAAAAGGTGACATTCAAGGACATTTGATATTAAATACCAACTCAAAGCTTACTGGGTCTCCTTTCTACCTTTCCCCCAGTTTTTCTGGAGAGGTCTTTAAACCCCAAGGTGAAGTTAGTAGCTTTTCCCTTGTTGTATTCATACCTGTCCATAGCATGTGAAAACTTTGTCTAGTTTGGAGAGAAGTAACGTGGGCTACACAGGGCTGTGGGAATAATTTATATGAGAAAATGTGTTTTCTGAATTTAGGGGCCTTGTGGATAGTCATAAAAATGATCCAGTTGCTTGAGCCCAAGAGTTTGAGGCTACAGTGAGCTCCAGTCCAGCAGAGGGAAACCCTGTGAAAACCTTATCTCTTAAAAAGAGAGAGAGAGACAGAGAGAGAGACAGAGAGAGAGAGAGAGAGAAAGATCTGGGATCTGAGAATTGTTACGGTATTGGAATGGAGGTGGCTTGGAACTGAGGTAGCCAGGTCCCAAACTCAAGGCACAGAATGAGCCTCCCAAAATATTTGAGGCCTGTGTCTGTCTTACATATATTTGTCTTCACTGCCAAGCTTTTTATTAAACTTTAGAAAGTCTACCCAAGCCTTTTTGGTAAGAAAGAGATGATTCTTTTTTTGCTATGACCTTATCCCTTTAGGATTCATGGTACAACCAACGTGTGGCCCACCCCCAAATATAGTCCCTGCTGTGGAAGAATTAGGTCAATAACTTGTGAGGGTCTGGGTTCCTGTCTTCCCCTGCGATTAAGCTCTGGTCTCAGGTGCTTCATTAAAGGCTGACAAGGAAATGACTGAGGGTAGGTGGAAAAAGAAAAGATAAATTTGTGAGTTCAGGGTACGGTTATCATATCCTTACTAAAGGTTTGGAAAGAAGTGTGTTTTCCAAGTACCCTGTTTTCTTTTTAGCTCAGATTTTCAGGAAAGGAGTAAATTTCCTCCCCCCCCCCCCCCCCCCAACACACACCCAGGTTGATGTCTCACCCTGTTTTTCTCAAAGTAAGGAAGACACTGTTACCATTCTGTCCCTCAGCCAAGGGGTGTAATTAATACCACAAAACCACCTCGGGCTATTTCAGCTCTTTAGAGTAATCACAGTCCCTCCCCTTCCAGTCTATTTTTAACCACCTCAAAAATCCCTGTTACCTACCAATGATTCCTTGTGTTAGGTGGATAATTCACTAAATTCCTTAGAGGGAGTGAGTTTTGCATCCTAATTGTCCCGTTAGCTTCCCTATTTCAGAGCTGATGAAAATGCAGAGAGAAATAAGGCATTAATGTGGAGTTTCTCTCCCAGTAGGATCCGCATCAAGTATAATTTATTTTCTGCAAGTGCTATAAATAGCTATGCAAAAATCTGTCGATTCCAGTGGGGAAAAGGCCTAAATTGCAGGAGTCCCACTGACATCATGAACTTAATCCAGTGTGAATGGAAGTGGCAGCTCTTTTTTGCAGAGTGCCATTAATATTTTAACACTCGTAAATTGATGTCATATCAATATGTGTCTTTCCGAGGTAGTCCCGCAATGAATGTGCTTTTGCTGATGGTGAGAGGTCCGTTAAGTGGAGGGTGGGAGAAGCTATTTAAATCCCTCCTGTCCTGTCCCTCTGCACCCACAAACCCATCTGCATTGTTTTCTGATCACTCTTTTCTTCTTTTTTTTCTCTTCCTCTTCTCCCTCCTTCTCCTCCTTTATTTGGGGGTGAGGGGAGGTGGATGGGGTGGGGTCTTCTATTAAAAATTAGATTTGTAGTTCAAATAATTTCATGATTTGTGTTATAAGCGATAGGTAATATATGGAAAGTATTATGAAACCACTCTTGGGGGAAAATAAATGACCGGAGGACCACGAAAGGCTAGATTTGTGAAATAGTCTCTATTCCAGTCAGCAGCCCTTTTATCATCTTGGGATTCTTCGCTAAAAATGGAAACTTCTGGGTCTGCACTTTACAGGGCCTGCCTTTTTAAGCGAGTGCTCGTGTTTCCGAGGAGACAAGTGAGTTACGGGCATCACGGGAGTATTTAGAAGCTTTGGCAGACTTGGATTAGTCAAATGCAACCGGAGATGTCGGTGAGGGGTTTATAGCCATCTCAGTTGTAATTAAAAGATGGCAGCAGTCAGCGTGTGCTCCCTTTTCTGGGGATATACAAGAGCTCAGAGAATACTGTATTCTGCAGAGCTGCTGTTTCCCCTTTCCCTGCCGTCTGCTCGTGAATAGAGGAAGCAGCAAAGCCTCCTGCAGTCCCATGCACTTTCTGGCTTCTGTCCCATGGCATGAACAGAGGCTCACTTTTTTCCTGCTTTTTATCTTTGAGTAACACTGATTTTGAGAGGGAGGTCAAGTAGTGGGTCTAGGAGCCATCGTGACCCTTACCCGAGTCTTCCAGCGGGCAAGTTAACACGGTTACTGTCTCAGGTGTAAACCACCCAGCAATCAGCACAGACAGACGGGGGCTGCACTGTGTCCTTACAGGCACCTCTGAATTTAGTCTCTACGGCAACCTCATGAAAGACAAGTCATCCTCACTTTGCTGATGAAGAGCCTGAGGCCCAGTTTTCTTGCCCAAGGTCATGGTTGCTATTATGAAAGTGGCAGGGAAAGAATGCGAAGGCCTATCTGTCTTCGCTCCCAGCCCCAGCGCTGTACCAGGGTGTCTGCTCTCTCCTTGGGATCAACCCTGTCCACTGGAGCCACCTGTCCACACACTTCCCTCCGTCATCTGCAGAGGCCACTCCTCTGCAGATGACTTGTTAAGCTACTTGTTAAGCTAACAGGCATTTATTTAAGCAACTACTGTGCGTCTAGAAAGGGGGACGGAGTGCCTCCAAAAGTTAACATGCATGTATTGAGCGCTCCCTTTATGCTGGACTAAGTGAGTATGAGATATCACAAGGCCCAGAGAGTTAAGTCATTTACCCAAAGGCATTTAGCAAGAAGGTGTAGCCTCAGCTCTAGCATCTTATCTTAGATGCCCTTAAAATCGTCCCCCCCAAAGACAGGCCCGGCACTGGCTAGGACAGAGGAGGTGGACTGTCCTTTCTCAGACCTCAGTTCCATATTTGTCAATGTGCCATGCCATGAGGTGGACATTTCCACTGGCACTAATTGATCTGTCCCTGCCATCCGGCTTGGGAGGAATCATAGTCCCCATAGTATGCATAAGTAACTGAGCCCTGAGACCTGACAGCCCAGGATCTCAAGTGCAGGAAGTGGCTGTAAGTGGTGACCTGTCAGGCACAGTATCCATTCCAGGGCCCCATGACTGTGACCTGTTCTTCCCATTCCTGCTCACTTCCTGAGGGCTCGAGCTGTGGAGATGCTCAGGGAAGCATCAGCCCCCACCCCAGGGAGGCCTTTGTCCAGGAGATGCCATGCTGGCTGTTGGCCATGGCTAGACGCTCACCCTCCCTGGGCTCTGTAAAATGGCTCAAGTCTCTGAGATAACCTCCCTTATCTCCACATTAGACTCTGATATTATTTGGGGTGACAGTGGATAGTACAGTTTACACAATAGCCCAGACAATTAGGAAGCAGTCTTTCAGATGAGACCTCAGTAGGAACAGGTAAGGACCAGGTGGAAGAGGGCAGGACAAAGCCAGATGTCCTTAGTCAGGAGTCCACCATGACTCCACCTTTTACCCTGGGCGCACTTGGCCTACCAAGAAGCAGGGCACCCTGGAGTCTCTCTGATCAAAGAAATAACTTAAATGGTATTTCTTAAACTTAACTAGTGTGTATATGCTGGTTTTAGAGACTTTTTCCCTCTAGTTACCTTGCATGCCATCTGTTCCTTGCTTCTAAGGGAATGTTTGCTGTGTTCCTTGAGAATTGACTGTTCCCTACCAGGATTTGGTGCAGTGAGTCAGGAGAGCTCAGGGAGCATAGGCACAAGGGGCATAAACTAGACGTAAGAGCAGGAAGCCTGCTGATATAGCAGGGGCTCTGCGTTGCTCAGAACCCAGCAGATCTCCTTGAGCTGCTGCAGAGCTGCGGAACGCTGCCCAGACACAAGGCTTGGCTGTTGTTTGTCCGGCTCCAAGTCCAGAAACCAGCAAGCAGACTTGGGTAACTACCTCCCCTCCCCATAGGACGCTTTGTAACCCCCTGAGACCATAGCAGAGGGTTGGGCTTTGTTCCCACGGATCCAGGTTGCCCTTTGGGGTGGGGGGTGTAATGATAGTTCTGAACCTACAGTGGTGGTGTCTCCCGAAAGGGGGGGTGAGAATAACGAGGTACGAGTGTCAGGAAAGTTCTTGAAGTGCCGCGTGAGACAGCACTAACCAGGCTCCTTTCCTGCAGGGGCTTTTCTGAGAGCCACTCACACGACCGTTTCCAGAGTGTGGCTCTGCATGTCCTTTCTGTCTTACCATTTTGAAAGGTCTCACCAAAGTCATTTAAAACTTTAAGCTCCTTTAGCCAAACTCCTGAAGCCGTTGATCGGCGGGCAGCTGTGTAAGCAGCTCTGCCTTCAGTCTGATGATCCCGTGTGGACCGCCACCTTTCTGGACTCTTTAAGAGCAAAATGTGCTGTGACGTGTGTCTTGTTTTTCCCCTGCCCTCTTCCTCCCTCACGTTGGTCCTTTTCAGAGCTGATGTCATGATACAAAGGATGGGAAGGTGGCGGCAGCTGATAATTCACCAAGAGAGGTCACGGACATGTTTCTTTTTAAACACCCCTTCCCAGATTTTGTTGTTCATCAGACGCTGCCTTACCAGTCGGTTTCCGTGGACACGTTCAACTCCAAGAACGACGTGTACGTGGCCATTGCCCAGCCCAGCATGGAGAACTGCATGGTGCTGGAGTGGGACCACATCGAAATGAATTTCCGGAGCTACGACAACATCACAGGTGTGCTGTGGCTTTGATCAGACGTACTGACCTGGCAGCAGCACTGCCGACAGCCTGTGAGGGGAGCACACTGTCTGTCATGTCCAGGGGAAGCTGGGCTCTCTGCCTTGGTTAGGTTGGGAACATGTCCCACCTTCATGGCCTGTCCAGTTTCTTGGCATGATCGTTTGTCAGACATCTCAGATGGTGAGCGTATTTATTGAGCCTGCTTATTATTAGTGATCCTTTTGGAAAGGCAGAAGATGATGGGTTTCAAGTGGTGGGAGGCATTTTCTAGTGAGAAGTCTCGCTGAGAAGCCCTTCACCTGAGTAGCCTAAGACCACACCGGCTTTGTGACAGGTAAATGATGCTTTGGCTTTTATTAAGCTGATTGTTAACTAATGTGCACACACACACACACACACACACACACACACACACACACACACTCTCTCTCTATATATATAGCTTATTCCTAGTTCCCCCTTGCCAGGTCCTAGTGATACCTGCTTTCTTTTACTAGGTGCTTACAAAACTGGGATAAACTAGATCCTTCAGTTCAGGCATTTGGGATGATTACAGTTAATGCTGTCATGGGTCCTCAGTGCCTGAGTGCTACGAAAAATGGTCAGTCTACTTGCTTTTTAAATAAGTGGATAAAATCAAAATAATCTTTTAAAGACTTCTCATTTGCCCAACTACAATCTGAAAATGGTACCAGCTTTATAAACAGTGCCATGAAAGCCAAGTTATCACCCTGGGAGAGAGTTTCTTAGGGGTTCCCAATGTGACTTCAGAGATGCATTTCAGGGCTGTAGGGAGAGGTATATCCAGGTGGGGCTGGGAGGCATGCCACAGGTGCCTGGGAAGCAGGGCAAGGGTCATTCCACTCCTCGGAGAGAAGAGCTGCTAATGAGCCTAATCTGACAGTGCTGGGTGCACGTCCAGATGCTCTGAAGATGCCGGTTCAGATGAGCCAGTGCCCTTGGCCCATCTGGCGTCCTGGTGCTGAGTTCACTACCTGAAAGCAGCCCTCTCGGAAATGCAGACTCAGCACCGGGTGGCACGGTGAACCTGCAGGGGGAGCCAAGAAAAAGTGAGGTGAGAGAGGAACCCCATGTGCTCACCTTTTTCCGGCTGGGAAGTTAGGGGAGGGATGGCCCAGCTGGCCGTCCTTCCGCTGGCAGCAAGTGATGCTCGGCTCTTACCGAAGGAGTTCCAACGCCCATGTTGGCCGTGGGCCTGCGAGGGGTCAGGCTCTGGTTCATCTCATTGGAAACTCACAATAGTCCCTTGGGCACTGACTGTGTGTCGCCTGCCCATAGGGAGAGGAGAAAAGTGCTGTTCTCCAAAGAGGTAACTTACGTGCTGCAAAGAGCTCAGGTTTTGAAAATTGGTGAACAGGGATTGTACTCATGACTCTGCCATGGACTAGGATGTCCTTGTAACCCTCACGCTTGGCTTCCTTGTCTGTAAAATGTGGAGTAGATGTGCCTGGTGTGGACTCTGTGAGGAGTCACTGAGGGCTGGGAATAGAGCTGGCACTTCTTGAAGCCAGTGCTCCCCTCACATCCTTACAAATGACGTGGGCAAGGCTCAGGTGTGTCCAGTCACACACTGTCCACTCAGGGAAAGAGCCTGGGATCTTTCATGGCAACACCCCACCTCTTCCTGCTCCTAGGTTGGCCTTGGTAGGATAGTACTGCCCCTCCCCCCCCCCCCGCTTTGTACCACAGCTGGCGGCCTCCCCAAATTCATTCCCTCCCTCATTCATTCATTCCTTCACGAAGATTTCTTGAGTAAACAAACCAGATAGAAACCTCTGCCCTAAAGGAGCTTACGATCTAATGAGAGAGAAAGAGAATAAGAGAGATGAGTAACCACAATGTGTAAAAACACATGTCAGACAGCAGTGTGCTTAGGAAAGGAAATAATTTGAGGCAGGAGGATCTGGCACACTGGGTATAAAAGGATGGAAATTTTGAAGAGAGTTGGCAGTGAAGGCCTCATCAGGAAGGAGCTCCTTGAGCAAGACCTGTGGGATGGGAGGGTTTGGTCCCCGTGGAGAGCTGGGGTTGGGGCCCTCTGGGCAGTAGTGGGAGCTCGTGCACAGGCTGAGAATTGGGAGGGGTCTTTCCTGTTTGAGGGCCATCAAAGAGTCAGTTTGGAATGAGGCAGATGAGCCAGCACAGCATTGCAGTTGACGGGTCAGAAGTCAGAGTGGGCCTTTCAGGGAGGACTTGGGCTTTACCCTGATGCTCTGAAGAGCCATGGAGGGTTTTGTGTGGAGGTCAATAAGGCTGCAGGGAGAGAGGGCAGGTGCCTGGCACGGAGGGCTGGGTGATGTCCAGCAACTGGGTGCAGAGGAGCTTTTGTGGGGCAGGGGTATGAGTAGAAGGGAGGAAGCAGAGCAGCTGTCAAGAGTCCAGAATCTAGGCCAACGGTGACAGCCTGGACCCAGGGGTGGTGACAGAGCAGTGGGGAGGGAGTGGTCAGTAAGGCCAGAGCCCGGTTGGTCCTTGTTAGTTCCCAGGGACTCCTTGACCCTTCCATCTCCAAGTCTGAATCTTCTGAGACCTGGGGGGCCTCTCTCACAGCCAAGCCCCAAAAGTGAGCTCCAATGGCATGGTGGTTCAACTCACCAGCTGCCATATCACCCTGGTTTGGGATCATCCTGGCTCCCACTTTTACTAGCTGGTGACTTTGGCCGAGTTACGTCATTGCATGAGTTCCTTTCATCTATAAGATGGGGATTTTAGGAATTTCCATTTCATCTGTGAAATGGGATCAACATAGTATTGGCCTCGGGGGCATATGGTAGGAATTTAATGGGGTTATGTGTGTAACAGCACCGTGCCTGGTATGGAGTGAATCCTCACCAATTGTTAGTTTTCTCTGTTGGGGATAAAACAGATGCATCTGCTTCTCCCCCACTGGATCTTTTGGACCCCCACGTGCATTAGCACAGGGCACTCTGGGACCCGCAGACTGGCCCGAGGGAGGCCAGGGGTGGGTGGTTACAGAAGGAGGGTACAGCAGCGAGAGTGGCTGTATCTTGGCACCCGGTATTGAGCCAGGTATAAGGGGCAGCCCAACCGCACACCTGGATGAGCGACAGCGCAGGCCTTGGAACCATTCACCTCAAGCAAAGTCAGGTGAACAGGGACCATCCTCTCCTGGGGTTGTGCATGCCTCATTTGTCATCTTGTTTGGCCGTGGCACAGAGGGGTTGACGTCCATATACACGGTGACCGTGATGCAAAAGGGGCAGCTACAGCTGTCCAGCTGTCCCTGAGGGAGAGAGAGAAACCCTTGCTGGAGTTCACCCTGCAGTTCACATCTTCCCCTTGTTCTCTTTCCATCTTGTTTCTCCTCGTGTTTGGTGTATTTTGTTTGCATTTGGATTTCTGCTGCTAGGCATGCTCCGACCTGAAATCTCTCCTATGTTAACACACACAGACACACACATACACTGATCTCCCAGCTACTGACAACTCCAGAGGCTGAAAGTCTTTACCTAGAGAGAAGTACTTTGTAACATCTCTGAGGAAAGAATTCCTTGCACTTTGCACAGTCCTTTGGCTGTGAGAGGCAGACCTCTGGGAGCTTCTGGGTGGGGAGCCTCCGGATCCAGCCCTCTCAGGGAGTGGATGAGGGATGTGCCCTCCCAATGTGGCAGAGCAGAAACCCACACACCCTTTGAAGAGGAGTTTGGCAGGTAAAACTCACAAGCCTTAAAAATATGTATAACATTGGCTCCAACAAGTTGGAAAGGCTGCCAGATGGGATCGAAACATGTTATTTAACAATAAGGAAAAACTAGAAATAACTGCATTGTCCAACAGTAGGGGACTAGTTAAAATATGGTACAGCTGTGCATGGAATACTGTGCACTTGAGAAAAAAATCAAGTGGTTGACGATTCAGTAACATGGGAAAATATTCATAGCATGGGAGTCAAGGGGAAAAAGTTGGTTAGAAAAAATATAAGTAGGGCGGCGCCTGTGACTCAGTGGGTAGGACGCTGGCCCCATATACCGAGGGTGGCGGGTTCAAACCCTGCCCCAGCCAAACTGCAACAAAAAAATAGCCAGGTGTTCTGGCAGGCACCTGTCGTCCCAGCTACTTGGGAGGCTGAGGCAAGAGAATCTCCTAAGCCCAGGAGTTGGAGTTTGCTGTGAGCTGTGGGATGCCACAGCACTCTACCAAGGGCAAAAAAGCGAGACTCTATCTCTACAAAATAAATAAATAAATAAATAATAGCATATATATATATATAGTATAAGCCCTAATTTTTTTAAAAAAGCATATTTGAATATTTGTATAGATAAAGGTTTAAAAATAAGTCAAGATATTGTTAGTTCACATTTGTAATATGAGTGATTTATTATTTTCCTCTTTATGTTTCTTTGGTTCTTGGGAGCTGGGAGTGTAGACTGGAGCCACATTACCTGGATTTAAATACCAGGCTCTATCACGTACTAGCCGTGTGACTTTGTATAAATTACTTAACTTCTCTGTGCCTCACTTTCACCCTTTATAAAACGGGAGTGATGATAAGACTAGTATCTGCCTCATGTGTATGTTAGGAGGATTAAGTGTGTAAATACACATACTTAGAATAGTGTCTGATCATAAGTACACACGTTCAGTCTATAGCATTGGGTGTATGGATGTCTCTTGGAGGCCCCGCTTTCAATTTTTTGAGTATATACCAAGAAGTGGAATTGCTGGATCAAATGGTAATTCCACGTTTAATTCTCCAAGGAACCACCATACTGTTTCCCGCCGTGGCTGCACCTTTTACATCCCCGCCAGCTGTTCACGAGGCTTCCAACTTCACTGTCAAGATGAAAAGGTGCGTGTTTAGCTGTAGCTGCACTAATCCCCTCTTTTTTATTCTGGAGCGCAGGTCAGTCCATCGTGGGCTGTAAGGCCATCCTGATCGACAGCCAGGTCTTCGTGGTTGTGGCCCAGCTCTTCGGCGGCTCTCACATTTACAGATACGACGAGAACTGGACCAAGTTCGTCAAATTCCAAGACATAGAGGTGTCTCGCATTTCCAAGCCCAATGACATTGAGCTGTTTCAGATCGAGGATGAGACATTCTTCGTTATTGCAGACAGCTCGAAGGCTGGTCTGTCCACGGTTTATAAATGGAACAGTAAAGGATTCTACTCTTACCAGTCCCTGCACGAGTGGTTCAGGGACACAGATGCAGAATTTGTTGACATAGATGGAAAATCACATCTAATCCTGTCCAGCCGCTCCCAGGTCCCCATTATCCTCCAGTGGAATAAGAGCTCTAAGAAGTTTGTCCCCCATGGTGACATCCCCAACATGGAGGACGTCCTGGCTGTGAAGAGCTTCAGAATGCAGAATGCCCTCTACCTGTCCCTGACTCGCTTCATCGGGGACTCCCGGGTCATGAAGTGGAACAGTAAGCAGTTTGTGGAGATCCAGGCTCTGCCCTCCCGGGGGGCCATGACCCTACAGCCCTTTTCCTTTAAAGATAATCACTACCTGGCCCTGGGGAGTGACTACACCTTCTCCCAGATATACCAGTGGGATAAAGAGAAGCAGCTATTTAAAAAGTTTAAGGAGATTTACGTGCAGGCGCCTCGCTCATTCACGGCCGTCTCTACCGACAGGAGAGATTTCTTTTTCGCATCTAGTTTCAAAGGAAAAACAAAGATTTTTGAACATATCATTGTTGACTTAAGTTTGTGAAAGTGCAGTGGGTGGATTGAAAAGATGTGTAGCATTAGCCCTCAGAAGGGAGGACCCAGAAGTAAAATAAACAAATTAAATAAAAGCCAGGCTCAGCGCTCTGAAATTAAAAATGCACTGGGGAAATAGGAGTTTTCAAACTTTTAGAACTCTCATTGTAATCAGGGATTGCATTTATTGGCCAACTGCATGACGTCCATGCTACCATTTAAAAAAACATCTTAAAGCCTGTAATTTCTGAGACAAGAGTATCTAGCATTTGCTCTTACCATCTAGAAAAGTAATGTGCTTTTTCTTTTCCTCTTTTTTTTTTTTTCTTTTTAATGAGGAAGGAGGAAATTGGATAAGATGGGACAGCGCTTATATAATGAAATAAAAAACCCAACCAAACAAACTATGGGCCCTTCTCATTCCATTTCAGCAGTCGTTTTGGTAAGAACGCTTAAAGCCAAAGTCAGCTGAAAAGATTTGCTGATGATTAGTTATAAAAATCTTATAACACTCAGCAGTGCTATTTTGAGCCATCTTAGTTTCCTGAAAGTAATGGCCAGCCTCCCCGAATCCTCCTTCGTAGCAGAACCTTGGCTATTTTGTTGGCTCACGCAGACGCTTGACATGGGTAAGTTAACAATTTAACGTTTGACATGTCTTCCTCGGCCACAATGAAAATACCCTAGTGACTCAGGTCTAGGCCTAGCACGGGCTGTGGGCCAGGAGTGGGACAAAGGAGGTTTCCCCTCTTTCTTCTGGTTCAAAGCTGACCCTCCTGATGGCTGGAGCACTGGGGCTTGTCTGATGCTCGTCAGGACTTCTCTGCTTCTCCGAACCCATCCTTTGAGTTTGTGGGTAACCAGCAGACAGGCCAAAGACTGAATGGTGCTTTTTATTCCATCCCTAACAGGGATGAAACCGGTATTTCCATCTGATGAGCATTTGGTAGCATTTTTGAAGTGAGATTTTATGGAGTCAAAGGGACTTTCCATAGGTCTCCGTGTGCTCCACGAGCTTTGAAGCCTGCAGGTGGGTCTTTGATTGATACATGTCCTTGCCCTCTGGACAACTTAACATTTCAAGCAATTGAATACCAACTTCCCCACCTGCCCACCTGCCTACCTCCCTGCTCACATAACAGTCCTGTTTTGTTGAGTTGCTGCTATTTCTGCTGCTAGTGCTGCCCTGTGAAGGTGCTGCTTTCATCAGATCACAGCCCGGGGCACTTGTGCTAGTGACACGCCTCCTCCTCCCAGTACTTCCATAGGAGGGCAGGTGTTGGTGATGGGGTCATCATCTGTGAGTTGCGGACCTCAGGCTGATCAGTAGGGACCAGCTGTGGGGCCAGACAAGGGGAACCCCACAAACCAGGTGGGGACCCAGAGGGCCTATTTCCAAATGCATCTCTTTGCTGTGGACAGTAGGGAAGCTGATGGAGTCCAGCTGTCTGGAAGTTCCCTAGTGGACACTCTGCCTGGTTAGCTAACTCTCTGCAGAGAAGTAACAAGTGAATGCTCTTAGGGGTAGTTCTGAAAGAGTAATCCTACATCTTCACTTCTAGCCGTGAAAATAGCACAATCATATTGTACTGAATTGTTATTTTTTAAATGATTATTTGCCATGTCATGAGTATGTAGATTTAGCCACAAACATGAATGTGTCTGTTGTTTCCTGATTTAAGCAATGCATGCTGAGGCTGTAAACAGCACTCAGAAAATGAGGCACTGATGCTTCAGGGGCATCCTGGGACCGCAGACTGAAGCTTCCAGCCTAGGAAATCAGGGACTTTAATGAGCTAACTCACCCACACAGAGTAGTGTTGTTGCTTGAAACTTCTACTAACTACCGAGCAAACAGGAAAAAAGTTGTTTGTTTTCATGTTTAAAGCACAAATCATTCTTCTGCAGTCTTATGCCTTGTTGGTTGGTTTGAATGGACTGCAAATGCCCAGATCCCCCACTGGAGACCCAAATGAGAAAACCCTGCTGCTGTTCGTGCTGCAAACCCGAGCGAGCTGTTCTTCCTGGTGCCCGGAGCCCCTCAGACAAGGCTGGGCAGAAAAACAAATGCTTGGCAGGTGCGTAGGAGACATTTAGGCAACTCCAGCACTTTTGCCAACCACCCATAGAGAAGCAACTGGGCATCTTCTCACAGTGCTGTGGCTGCAGAGCAGCACCAAGGCGCTAACTGTGCCTCTCAGGGTGAGCTGGGGACTGGCCGCCTGCACTTGCCACGCTGGTCACCAGTGCCTGCAATCCAGAAAACCAGGAAGCACGGGGTGCAGGCTTGGGAAGGGTGGATTTGTTGAGTCCAGGTGGAGTTTTAGGAGGTGAAAGAAAGATCTGAACAGGTGATGGGTGGGCTGTGATAAGTGGGCAATCCACTCAACTGCAGTGAGATCTTCCATTCTTCCATCCTGCCGTCCTCCCTCCCTCTTTCCCTCTTTCCTCCTCACTTCCTGCCTTCCTTTCTTCCTTCTTTTGATTTTCTACAAGACAGGAGTCTGCAGTCTACAGAGCGCCTGTCTGTGGGAGGAGGTGTTTGTTCTGGCCAACTTATTAGAGGAGCATAGATGTTCTTGGCACCAGGTGGTGGAAGCTTTGCTCCATTAATCTTTCTGCTTCAGCCCAAGAATCTCTGACGTTTTAAACAATCTCTGCAAGAAGTTTTCTTCCAGTAATAACGTCAAACACAAAACCAACCAAATAGCAACACAAGCCCTAAACAGAGAAACGTGGGGACCATTCCACAGACCAGTTGGAGGGCAACTCCTGTTCCTGCCTTCCCTCCCATCTCCCCTGGGATGGGCACCTGCTCACCTTGTTTCTTCCTTATAATCTCTTTGCCTAGGCTGCTGGACTGATCCCCTTATGCAGCCATGTGGTTTTAAGGCCCTCTCTCCAAGGAAGGACTTGCTCCGTCCTCCATAGGGTTGGGAATAGACCTCTTATCAAAACTCAGAAAACAAACCTCAGATGTGAAGAGTACTGTGTCCTTGGGCAGTGGATATTAAGACCACCTTGCATCTCAGCAAAGCTTCACATTTTTTCAATGAACATTAGTGTTTATCTCAGTCATTTGCAAATGGTTCTACAGTTTGTCGAAGGAAGGGCATTACTCTAATTTCAGAAAAACACATATAATCTAAGTGGATTGCATGCCCATGGTTATCCAGTAGGGAGTGGCCATTCTAGAACTTGCCCTCTGGTCAGCCGGCATTGTGATTTCATTGTGATGACACTTTGGTATACCCTTCTAGAGAAATATGTTCATTTTTATCATGATTTTGAATATAGCACCACCTTAAAATCAAGTAAAAAGTGCGAGAAAACGCACATAGCCAGAAGGAAATTCATGCTGAATAGACACCATTCAATCAACCGGTTCATTTCATCATTAACATTTTGGAAATGCTATTACATGCAAGATTCCACTTTTGAAAGTCTTCCAGAAATTTCAGCTAGTTTTCTGTTATTCTAGAGAGGATTTCTAGTTGGCACGATCATTTCTCCCTCCCACAAAGTCACAGGAGGGACGCTAAGGTTGAGATGCATCTGGTTCATGTCACAGTGTCCAACCGATAAACATGAAGAGTTCTGTGAAGGAAAAATTAAAAACCCAAATGCACTTACAATGATGAATTGCTCCCGGCTGTCATTGGCCTTGAGGGAGCACACTAGAAATGGCAGTCTTGCATTCTCCCCCTCCGTGAAGTGAGAAGCTGTGTACTTTTAGGAAAGAAAATCAGCATGGGATGCCAGAGGTTCTGCTGCGAGGAGTACTCACGATGGAAATTTCTCCGGCCTGGGGTATAATGAGAAAGGGATGGAGATCCACAGGAGGGGAGTCTATTTGCATGTCACGAAAAAGAAAAATCTCTTCCGCTGGCTTCCTGAGTCTTCTGCAGAGGTATTAGCTCCTTGTTTGCAGCTGTGAAACAAAGTTCTTTAATTAGGCGGTGGCCAAAGATTCTGATCAGTAGCTTCCTGGAGTGAAATACTATCATCTTGGTGCTGAGGCAGTGGGAAAGATTTTGGGGGCCAGTGGAAAGAAAAGGGGCAGAAAAGCAGGACGGATGGCTCTGGAGGGAACTCCTTTTGGGACAGTAGAAATGAATTGGAAGAAAAGAAAAAGTGATAATGATTTCCTTTGCCTAAGTCAGGCAAGCAGAAGGCAGAATGACCGGGCAAATCAACAGCATCCCAGTTATTAACGAGAGGAACCAATTGTCATGCCAGGCCAATGAGAATTATACTGTAAAGCTACTGAGACCTAAACCAAGGCACTCTTATCCTTACGAGGTCCTCACTGCTTGTATTAAAATAATACCTTTTTCCTGGTAGGAAACTATACATTTCCTATCACTCCCTTCAATGATCAGGGATGTATAGGAATTGTGACAAAACAGGCCAGTATGCCATTTGGTACCATTTTAAAATGTATTTTAAATGCATAACTGAAGTCAAATAAGAATAGTTTCTGTGAACATGGAAGCAGGTTCTGTCATGTACAGACTACAGCAGATGCATTTCAGGTTGTATATACATTTAGCTCTTTTTGGTAAATAGAGTGAACAAGTGATATGCCTCTTAATTCGACATACATTCTGTAAGCCTATGAATAAAAAGTGCTTTATGCCTCATGTAGCTTTGATCTCTGGTCTGCTTGAATATAGATATTCCCACCTGACCCACAGATTTTAAGGGATAGCCAGATGGGCAGCAGAGAAAAGTGATAGCTTTGGGCTCCTCACTCCCTGCTTAAGGGTAGATGGGCATCACCAGGGTCTTCTGCTGCTTCTACCTAGAAATTGGAATGTCATTAGCAATTCCCTGAAGAACTTTACAGCTATACCTCTACTTGGTCTGTGGGTTATAATCGTGATGTAATCTTTGGTTGTCTTCTGATTCTGCGTGGTAAGGAGGAGGCTGAGCTTGCAAGACCTCATTGGTCAGGTTAAACTTGAACTCATGGAGGGCAGAACTTTCAACTTGTTCTAGGCATGTCTGAAATCTAACCTGGCACCCAGTACGTGTGCAGTAAATGCTTGCTGTATGTGGCTTATGATAAGACTATTTTGGTGTAGTTGAACAAATTAGGGGTTTAAAAACTCAAATCACATGTAATTCCTGTGTGCCAAGTACTTTGACATGGTGTGAGGCTTTTTACAATGTTCAAGAAGAGAGTTCGTGTTCTCATGAGACTTAACATCTAGTTAAGAGGGAAAGTCACAGGTGCATGAAGCTAGAATCAATACAAGGTCTAGATAAGGTTCTGGATTACAGAATAATTTGTGACTGTGCAATATATGAACCAGGAGTGATAGCCGGGTGTCCCATCACCTTTGTCCTCTTCTATTGGTTTGAAGCAGGTCACCAGTTCTGCCCTCCAGGGGGAAGGGATTAGACAAGAATGTGACTCAGGAACCTGGGGGGAGTCACCTTGAGATGTGTCCATCGCAAGCACCAAACTAACAGAATGGATGCCCAGTTGACTAGAATAGATACTAACTATGTGTGACCATTTACCAGGACCCTGTGTATTTCAGTGAAACATGAGCTGTGAATACAGGTGATAAATTCTTGGGAGAAAAGATTATTTCAGGCTAAGGAAAGTACTCTTTGGCTAATGTAGAGAAGAGAAGGGCTTGGTTTCTCCTCACTGCTCTTTTACCATTAAATCATTGTTTTGTGTTTGAGGAGAAGTATAGAAAAGAACAAAATTTTTCAAATCTACAAGTCAGAAACTCATTAAAGTAGGGACTAGTCCTAATATCTCTGTGCCTTTCATCTTGGAACTAATGCGTGCTATATAAATTGCCCAGTCTTGACCAAATGCCCATTAGCAAGGGAAGTATACTTATTTTCCCTGTTTCTCAGAAGGCAAATTGAGGACTGAGAAGAATTGGAGGCCTAAGTAATGTGTCAGCTTCATTGATCACCTGTCCTTGCAATTGGCTTCTATACCTGCGTCCCAGACAGGGCAACCCTTTACTAACCAGGGTCTAATTGGCACAAATGATTTTTTTCTGACAAATTGGTAGCAGAGCTAAGACGGAAGGCCTTGGACAAACCCCACCTCCTGGTCTCTGTTCCAGGCAGCGTCTTGCTGAGTGTGAGCTTTTTCTGCTCCTGCCTTCAGCCACGCAGCAAGCCCAGGCAACCAGGGAGAGCAGCCAGTAGCCATGGAAATGCTACCCCAGAGTCCCCAGCACTTGCTGGAATCTGTATGTGGGCCCCCAAAAGATGCACCACCTGTACACATCTCCAGGCATCTGCTCCAATGAATCTGAAAAACCAGGAAGGGACAGCTCAGTTCCTTTCATCTTCCACGAAACAGTTGTTAGGGCAAAGAGAAACAAGGCCCATTCTCTCACCCCGCGCTCTGATCTGTGCCTCCCAGTGTGGCGTCCAAAGAGCCCAGGTTGTGTCCCAGCCCATTGTCCTGCCATCTCCCTGTTTGCTTTCAAGGGTGATGTGGGCTGCAGAGCATATGGAAGTGGGCCTGGGGCCTCGGACAAAGTAGCATCTTTGATGCTTGTCCTGGGCTGGGCTCCACCTTGCTGGTCCTGCCGAGATTTACTCCTCGTTTCCTGAGTTTGTTTTTCTTCCCCCTTTTCTAGATAACGTACAACCCCCCAAATATTTTTATTTCAAGTTTACTTCATTTTCTTGTCCCTTTGGATTATGGCATTTGGCTCAAAAATCACACGAAGATCCAAATTAACTTTTTCACTAGAGTCTGTTCCACTAATTGTGAACAATGCTATGCTAGTACTGAGAATGTAAAAATCCTAAGAAAGATACAAAGGCATTTGAAAAGCTTTAAAAATAGTGCTTTCTTGCCATTTTACATGGAAATTTTGAGAGGACGTGAATGTAACCTGAATAAATAACACGAACCATGTGGTCCAGTCTCACCACAGTGCAGCATTGAATGGGACAGCCCCCAAAGCAAACAGTAACACAACTAATTCTGATCTGTGTGTCTCCCTGAAAGAAGAGGAATTTCTGCTTGTTCATAACCGTCCACATGCTGTTTCTGAGATCCAGTTTCCACCTCTACCAGCCAGCAGCACCCCCAGTCTTTTTTCTACACTCTTTGACAAAACTCCCCCTCTCTCACCATTGCATTGTCCAACCCTCTTCTCCATTTCTCCACATCCATTTTCCTGGACAGAAAATAGAGGGAAAGAAGCTCCAAATTTTCAAACATTAATATATTTTACTCTCGCTATTTTAAATTCAATAGATTTTGTCATCCTTCTGCCTGTGTTCCTACCTTCTCCACCGTGGTGGATTTTTGTTGTTGTTGTTGCAGCTTTGGGCCGGGGCCGGGTTTGAACGCACCACCTCTGGTATATGGGGCTGCTGCCTTACTCCTTGAGCCACAGGAGCTTCCCGCCATGGTAGATTTTAAAAATATGCTTGCAAATACTTTGATGCTCTTGCCTTCAAGAAGTGGAGCTCGATTCCCTCCTGGGAGTCACTGTGCTCCTGGGGCTCCCTCCACGCAGGAGACATCAGGAGCAGGAACAAGCCTTTCCCCCGGAACCACCAGCTTCTCAAACAAGGCAATGAATGCTACTGTGGCCTTGAATGGATCTGCAGAGCTCAGGCTTCCTGCTTCTTAATTCCATCTGAAGTTATTCCCAGAGACCAGGAAGATACATATTTAACCACTGAGTGTGAGCTGTACTCCGTAACTTACTTTCAAGGAGTAGAACATGGCAAAGTATTGGTGTGTGACTTCCCAGAATAGGTCTTGGCTAGCTCATTTGGAGGGAAGCCAGCTGCCATGTTGTGAAGACACTCTAGCAGCCTGCGAGGGGCCACATGGGAGGAACCGAGCCCCCTGCCAACAACCGAGATTGAACCACCTCAGAGGTGGAGCTGTCATCCCCAGCCCAGCCTTCAGATGATTGCTGATCTGGCCACCATTTTGCCACAACCTCCTGAGAAAGCTATGGTACTCCTGAGCTACTCCTTGGATTCCTGCTCCATACAAACTATGTGAGACAGTAAGTGTTCATTGTTTTAAGCTGCTGAGTTTCGGAGTAATTTGTTAGGTGGTAATGTAGCCATAGCTAATACATCACCATTTTTTTCTTTTTTTTTTTATTGTTAAATCATAGCTACAGTGCAATCGCCTGTACCCATTCTAAGATGCACCATAGATGTGGCCCCACCCATTACCCTCCCTCCACCAAAACCTCCCCCCTCCCTTCCCCTTCCTTGGCCCGTTCCCCACAGTCTTGTGCTATAGTTGGGTTATAGCCTTCATGTGAAAGCTATAGTTTAGCTTCATAATAGGGCTGAGTACATTGGATACTTTTTCTTCCATTCCTGGGATACTTTGCTAAGAAGAGTATGTTCCAGCTCCATCCATGTAAACATGAAAGAGGTAAAGTCTCCATCTTTCTTTAAGGCTGCATAGTATTCCATGGTATA
>CAUYPK010086185.1:0-13082 GCA_963574355.1 Loris lydekkerianus | reverse complement strand
CTCTCCATATCCTGTCTTAGGTTGTCCCCGCTTTGGGAATCTTACCCGTCATTGGTGCTATGGAGGGCAGTGAAGAATAATAGTTAGATTCTTGGTTAATGAGCCAGTGATATTGGACCTCGACCTGATTTAACTGCCTCTTCTTTAGAGAAGGTTGCCCATCTCACTTGCCCATTGATATAAGGGATTGTTGGCTCTTTTTCTGTTGCTTAATTTGAGTTCTCTGTAGATTCTATTTAGTTATTAAGTTTTGTCTGGTTTGTAATATGCAAATATCTTTTCCTATTCTAATGATTGTCTCTTTGCTTTGTTAGTTGTCTCAGCTGTACAGAATCTATTCACTTTAAGCCCCATTTGTTTACCTTGTTGTTGCAATTGCCACTGAAGTCTTCTTAAAGTCTTTCCCTAGGCCGATACCTTCAAATGTTTTCCCCATAGTTTCTTTAAGGGTTTTTATTGTTTCATGCCTTAGATTTGGAACTTTTATCCATCTTGAATCAATTTTAGTGAGTGGAGAAAGGTGTGGGTACAGTTTCAGTCTTTCACATGTGGTTATCCAGTTCTCCCGGCACCATTTATTGAATAGGGATTCTCTCCCCCATGTATGTTCTCACTTGGTTTATCAAAGAACAGGTGGCTGTTAAGACATTAGCTTAATTTCTTGGTTTTCTATTCAATTCCAAATGTCTCTGTCTCTGTTTTTGTGGCAGTACCATGCTGTTTTGATCACTGTGGCCTTGTACAGCCTAAAGTCTGGTAGGCAAATACTCCCAACTTTGTTTTTGTTACTAAGAATTGCCTTGGCTATAAGGGGTTTTTTCTGGATCCACACAAAACGAAGAATTATTTTTTCCAAATCTTGAAAGTATGATGTTGGTATTTTAATGGGGATTGTATTGAATCTGTAGATTGCTTTGGGAAGTATAGACATTTTAACAATGTTGATTCTTCCTAGCCATGAGCATGGTATGTTCTTCCATTTGTTAGTATCTTCTGCTAATTCTTAGGGTTTTGTAATTTTCTTTATAGAGATCCTTCATCTCTTTTGTTAGGTATATTCCTAGGTATTTCATTTTCTTTCAAACTACTGTGAAGGGAATGGTGTTTTTCATTAGCTTCTCATCTTGGCTATTATTGGCATATACAAAGGCTACTGATTTGTGGACACTGATTTTTATATCCTGAGACATTTCTGTATTTTTTGATCACTTCCAAGAGTCTTAGGATTGAGTCTTTGGGGTTCACTAAGTATAAGATCATATAATTGACCTCTTATGCACCCATTTGGATGCCCTTTATTACCTTCTTTTCCTTGATTGTACTGTCTAGAACTTCCAGCACTATATTGAATAGTAGTGGTGATAGCAGACAACCTTGTCTGGTTCCAGTTCTAAGTGGAAAAGCTTTTTCAGTTTTACTCCATTCAGTATAATATTAGCTGTGGATTTGTCGTAGATGGTTTCCATGAGTTTAAGAAATGTGCCACCTATGCCTATTTTCTTCAAAGTTCTAATTAGAAAAGGCTGAATTTTATCAAATGCTTTGCATTTTTATTTACTTTAAAAGTACGAATAGGGCAGCACCTGTGGCTCAGTGAATAGGGCGCTGGCCCCGTATACCAAGGGTGGCAGGTTCAAATCCAGCCGTAGCCGAACTGCAACAAAAAATAGCCAGGTGTTGTGGCAGGCGCCTGTGGTCCCAGCTACTCAGGAGGCTGAGGCAAGAGAATCGTCTAAGCCCAAGAGCTGGAGGTTGCTATGAGATGTGATGCCATGGCACACCACCAAGGGTGACAAAGCAAGACTCTGTCTCTAAAAAAATTAAAAAATAAAAAATAAATTAAAATAAAATAAAAGTGCAAACAAACTTTAAATTGATATTTTTCTTAAGTAGTCAATAAGGTTATTAATGGTAGAAGGAAAGCTCTGTAAACTTTAATTGCTCTTCATTAGCCCAAAACAAGAATGTGCCATGGCATGTGGACAAATGGGGACATGGGGAGTAGAAAGCAAGGGCCTTTTTCCAACTATATCTCCTCACCCTGCGTATGTGACAACAGTAGGAGCCATTCCCAAAGAGGCCCTCTTTGTTAATACTATGTTCATCAGCTTCCAGGATATAACAGTTTTTCATTTTATCATTTCTAAAAACAATCCATTTTCCAAACTATGGAGCTTTAAATTGCAAGAAGCACAGAAAAACCTGTGTTGCAAGTCATAGGCTGGATGTTGATTGTGCCCTAAGAATTCCATATGATATTTGCATTTGAGGGGTTTGGGACCACCACCACCCTCTTCCCCCGATTCCCTAGCAAGGACTGAATGCCCAATGTTTTGGCAAACCCTAACTAAGTTTTCAACAATGTTTTCACCTCTATAGTGGCCTTTCAAAATTCTCATTGTCCCTAACGTAAACCAAGATGATTGGGTCAAACCTGTCTTTACCTCAGATAGTGCTACCTTTGTCATCACTTTCCTATAAATGCATAATTTCCTTGGTCCCTTTACTATTTCATTAGTTGTGTGTCCCTGAGCTAATGCCATATTATCTTTGTTACTATATAGCTGTATAAATCAGTATATGGCAAGGTAAGTGTATGCTCTTCAAAATTGCCTTACATATTCTTAACTCTTGTCTTCCCTATAAATTCTGGGATTAATTAGCTCATTATGTTCAATGAAAACACCATTACTTTTATTGGAATTGATTTGGGTTCATAGACTAATTTGAGAATTAACAGTTTTTAAAAAATTATAGCTAGGTATGGCTCAGCACCCATAGCACAGTGGTTATAGCACCAGACGCCTATACTGAGGCTGGTGGGTTCGCACCCAGCCCAGGCCAGCTAAACAGCAATGACAACTACAACAGAAAGTAGTCAGGCATTGTGGCAGGCGCCTGTAATCTCAGCTACTTAGGAGGCTGAGGCAAGAGAAACGCTTAAGCCTAGGAGTTTGAGGTTACTGTGAGCTGTGACACCATAGCTGAGCTGTGACATCATAGCACTCTACTGAGGGCGACATAATAAGACTCTGTCTCCAAAAATAAAAATAAAAAATTTTAGGTAAATTCATTTCTATTATGAATATGACTTTTTTCTCCTAATGTTCTCATTGATTATTATTGTGTGTAGAAATGCTTTTATATTGTTCCTTATGTCCATCAACCTTGTTGAACTCCTATATCTAGGTCTAATGGTTTGTGCATAGATTCTGTTAGAATTATATCTACTGCAAATAAGGACAGTTATCTCCTCCTTACTAGTTTTTGTACTCGAGTTTTTTTTTCCTGACTTAACCTTATTTGGCTAAAGACGTCTAGTACAATATTGGATTGAAGCAATGATAGCATGCCAAAGAGTTTGCTTACCCAGTCTTCTCAGAAGACCCTAGAATATAGCATATCCCAGTATGAATTCTAAGTTTATTATATTGTAACCCAAGAATATTTTTTTAATTTTATTTTTAGTCAAATCTAATCTTCAAATTAAATTTCTGCTTTTTTATATAATGCATCTGTATAGTCTTTACTTGGGCAGAAAATAGGTGGCCAATCACGCTCAGCCACCATTGATGATTCATCAGTCAATAAAAATAAAATACTAGGTCATAGGGATATTGCAAAATACAGGGTATCAGTGTGTAATTAAATTTCTTACGCTAAGTCACTGATCCTCCACCAGAAGTGATTTTTACCCCCAAGAGATACTTACCATTGTCTGGAGGTGTTTGGTTGTCACAACTGGGAGAGGGTTCTACTGGCATCCAGCAGTAGAGAGGCTAGGAATGCCACCAAACTCTACAGTTTACAAGTCAGTCCCCTACAACAAAGAATTATCTGTTTGAAATGTCAATAGTTCTAATCTTGAGAAACCATTCTGTATGTCAGTGACAACTTGCATCTCATAAGTCCAATATATTGGTTTTGGTTGAAGGAAAGAGTTTAGCTTATAAATGACAGGGGGCTATTCCTTGAAAGTTAACCTTTCTCATAGAAGTTTATAGTCTACTGGCTGTAGAGGAAGATAAATTAGAGAATATATTCGTGACCTGGGCCATAATTTGTTACCCTTGAAGTATTTGTTGAGCTAAAAGCGATATGTTTCAACCTAAAGTAGACGTGGGAATATCCTAAATGAGCACATACCTGCAGATATGTTTGTCCAGCTTTTTATGTTTCTTCCCAGTCTAAAAGGCTAACTCTAATAGGACAAGATAGGCTATCAATATGTCAGATTGGACTATTTGAGTTTTTTTAATTAATTAATTTATTTTTGATAGATAAATTCAAACTCTTGGGCTTAACAATTCTCTTGCCTCAGCCTCCCAAGTAGCTGGGACTACAGGCACTCGCCACAACACCCAACTATTTTTTGTTGCAGTTGTTTAGCTGGCCAGGCCAGGTTCAAACCCACCCCCCTTGGTGTACGTGGCTGGCTCCATAACCACTGTGCTATGGGCACCGAGTCGACTGTTTAAGTTTTAATTAAATCAGAAACTAGTTTTTTGTTATTGTTCTTTTTAGTAAAATATTATATCCTTTTCTAGAAATTCAAAACTTCCCAGGACAAAATGACAAAGAAATAGGAAATCTGCACCGATCTATAGACGAGGAGACTGAATTGGTAATCAAAAATCTTCCAACAAGAAAGGCTCTGGGCCTGTTAGCCTCACTGGTAAAATCTACCAAACATTTAAAAACAGAATAATGCCACTATTTCTCAAACTCTCCCGATTAAAAAAAGTGAAGATGAAGGAACACTTCCTAATTCATTTTGTGAGATCAGCATTCCCATGATAATGAAATCTAGCCATAACCAGTACCTTTTATGACTATTGATGCAAAAAATCCTTAACAAAATATTGGCAGCAGCATATGATAAAACAAAGATCATATATCCAAGTGGGATTTATTCCTGAAGTGCAAGGATGGCTCAACATGAAAATCAATGTAATACAACATATTAACAGAATGAAGAAAATCTCAATTAATAGAGAAAAAGCCTTTGACAGCATTCAGCATCCTTTATATTAGTAGCAGGATACAAAGTCAGGACACAAAAATCAGTCTCATTTTCATATGCCAGCAAATGAACAAGCTGAATAAAATTATAGGACTAATTCCATTTACAAAAGCATCAAAAAGGATAAAATACTTAGGAATTAACAAGGGACATGAAAGATTTGTACAATGAAAACTACAAAACATTGCTGAAAGAAGACATGGAAATATCCCATGTTCCTGGATTAGAAAATACTGTAAATATGCCAATACTACCCAGGGCAATCTGCAGATCTGATGCTATCCCTATCAAAATCCCTATGTTTTCTATAGAAATAGGAAAACCAATCCTAAAATTTATATAGAATCTCAAAGAGACCCCAAGTAACCAAAACAATTTTAAAGAACAAAGCTGAATAACTCAATTCCTGTTTTCAAAACTTGCTACAAAGCTACAGTAACAAAAATAGCATGTTATTGGCATAAAAGCAGACTTATAGACCAGTGGGATAGGATAGAGCACCCAAAAATGTACCCTCACATATATGATCAAATAATCTTTGATAAGAGTGCCAAAACACCCTTAAGGAAAGAAGAGTCTTCAATAAATGGTCTGAGAGAACTAGATATCCACATGCAAAAAAAAATAAAGTTGGACCTTTACCTAACATAAAAATTAACTCAAAATGAATCCAAGACCTAAATCTAAGACCTAAAACATTATAAAGCTCTTAGAAAAAAGCATAGAGTAAAATCTTCAAAACGTTGGACTTGGTTATAATTTCATAGATATGACACCAAAAGCACAGTCAATAAAACTAAATTGAGACTTCATGGAAATACAAAATGTGCATCAAAAGACAGTATTGACAGAATAAGAAAGCAACCTACAGAGTGAGGGAAAATGTACGCAAGTCATATATCTGATAAGGGATTAATGTTCAGAATATACAGTCTCAACGCCCGTAACACGGTGGTTACAGTGTCAGCCACATACACCGAGAATGGGGGGTTCAAGCCCAGCCCAGGACAGCTAACCATAAATGACAACTGCAATAAAAAAAAATAGGTATCGTGGCCGGTGCCTGTAGTCCCAGCAACTTGGGAGGCTGAGGCAAGAGAATCACTTAAGCCCAAGAGTTGGAGGTTGCTGTGAGCTGTGACACCACGACACTCTACCAAGGGTGACATAGTGAGACTCTGTTTCAAAAGAAAAAAAAAAAAAAATAGAACTCACTAAACAGAAAAAAAAAAAAAAAAAAATTGAGCAAGGGACTTTAGTAGACATTTCTCCAAAGAAGATTGACAATAAGTATATGGGAAAATGCTCAACATCACTAATCACAAAGGAAATGTCAAGTCTGCAATGAAATATGTGGCTACTATCAAAAAATAATAATGTTGATGAGGATATGGAGAAACTGGAACCCTTGTGCACTGCTGTGGAGTGTAAAATGGTTCCACTGCTATGGAAAAGAGTATGGCAGTTTCTCAAAAAATTGAAAATAGAACTACCGTGTAATCCAGCAATTCTGTTTCTGGGTATATGCCCAAAAGAATGGAAAACAGGACCTTAGAGATGTATTTGTATACTCATATTCATAACATCATTCACACTAGCTAAAACATAGAGGGAACCCAAATGTCTACTGATGAATTAATAGATAAGCCAGATATACAATGGAATATTATCCAGCCTTAACAAGGAAGAAAATTCTGACACATGCTACAACATGGAATAGCATTGAGGACATGCTAAATGAAATAAGACAGTCATTAAAAGACAATGTATTTAATACCACTGAACGGTACACTTAAAAATTATGACGATGGTATATTTTATGTTGTATATTTTACCACAAAAAGGAATTGGGGTGAAAAAAGAAACTATAAATATGACTTTGAAAAATGTTAGCAACGGCACCTATGAAGAAAAGTCAGGTTTAATGTATGATGTTAGGGAAATTGTCTCACTATATGGAGAAAGGTCAAGTTGGATTCTGACCTCACACAATAGATAGATAGATAGATGAACCCCTGATGAATTGAAGACCTAATTATTAAAGGTAGAGCTACAAAGACAACAAAAGGATATCTCTGAAAGATCTTAAGTCCCTCAGAGCCCTTCCGTAAAAATAAAAACTCAGGATTTCAGTATAATTGGCAACACAAAGTTTACAGACTGCTGATAAATTGGAAGGAATATTTGGAGTTTATAAGAACAAGGGATTACCCGCAAGGCACAATGGCTCACACCTGTAATCCTAGTACTCTGAAAGTCTGAGGTGGGTGGTTTGCCTCAGCTCACAGGTTTGAGACCAGCCTGAGCCAGAGTGAGACCCTGTCTCTAAAAATAGCTGGGCATTGTGGCAGGTGCCTGTAGTCCCAGCTACTTGGGAGGCTGAGGCAAGAGAATCACTTGAGCCCAAGAGTTTGAGGTTGCTGTGAGCTATGATGCCACAGCACTCTACCAATGGTGCCAAAGTGAGACACTGTCAAAAAAGAAAAAAAGAACAAGGGATTAATGTCAAGAATATACAGGAAATTTTTACAAATCAATTAAACATTTAATAGAAATATGGGCTAAAAGATGTGAATAGACAATGTGTAGCAGGAAATAGGAGAGAAGTGCAAACTAAATCAGCTGAGAGTTGTCACGTTTTATCAAACTGTTAAAAAATAGCCAGATAAAACCAGTTACAGTAATAGGGAAAACCATAACCTTGGCATTCTCCAGTTTAGGTGAGGGCCTAAACTGGTGAGACCATGTCAAAGCACAGCTGGGCAGCATTAGGGAAATTGTGTATGTGTGTAGAGCATAGGAATAAGAATTCTGATGCTGAAACTGGACTGCCTGGGTTCAGATGCTGGCTCTATCACTAGTTGTGTGACCTTGAACAGGTGATTGACTTCCTTTCTCAATTTCCCCACAGCAAAATGGGCACCCAAAATGGGTCAGAACCCAAGTTATAGAATGGTTGTGAGGCTAAACTTAGCTCATACAACTCAACCCCCTAGAGCAGGCTAGCACATAGGAAACACTCTGTCAGCACGCGCAGCTCAGATAACACCTGTTACCCTACTAGTGTCGCTGTTGGAGTCAGGTGCTAGCTGTGGGATTTGGGATGAAGGGGAAATTTTAAATAGAATGAGAGACAGGTCTTCGAAGTCATCCAGGAATTCACAGTGAACTAAGGAGAATCTTCACCTGTACATCAAATAAAGCAATAAGCCAGGTATATTCCTTATGGACAAACTGGTAAGTAGAGAAAAACATTTTTTAAAGCCACCTTTATAATACTTCCATTTACTATTATTAAGACTGGTATTTCACCCAGCTGGGTTAAAAGTACTGGGTAACTTGCATAAAATGCAGATTTCTGAATTCATCCCACTCAGAATCTGAGGCCAGTGCCTGGTGCACACTAAAATTTACACCTAATCTGCCCGCAGCCCAGACTCAACTAGAAGTAACTTGCTGATCGTTTTTTGTGGCTAAGATCAAGTGAAGTAACACTTGCTGAAGTTGCTTTATCATTGCCCAATTGTCAAAGCCAAGCTTTCCTTCACTTTGGATTCAGAAACTATTAGCATGTGTATTAAGCTATTGCAGAAAAAAGTCAAACAAGAAAGCTGCTATTTTTATTGCCAGACTCTATTATAAAGTTTTTATATGAAAATAGGACATTTTTCCATTAAGTGGGGAAGGAAAAACTTGAGACTTGTAAGCAATTAACAATATGTCCTATCAATGAACTCTGCGGCTGACCAGTAAGTCCTCCAGCAACCATGTTTTATACAACCTAAAATACATTTTAACAAATCTACTACATATAACATGGGGTTGGAATTTTCATTTTAAAAGAGAAATGTCTGCACTTTTCAGTGTGATCGTATCTCCCTGGATCTTTGAGTTAGATAACACCAACAGTGAAAAGTGCGGAGTGCCTGGTGCAATTTGAATTGAGACCTCTGATTCTAGCCTAACTTGCCAGGGTACAGCTAATGAAGTTGTACATAAGCTTCCAAATCAAGATACTTCACCACATTTGGATAATGTAAATTCTGTGTGATTCCTTTTACTTAAAACGGATTCCTCTCTTTTTAGGAAAACTCATTTATGTTTTCATGTTTTTTTTTATTAAGTCATATATACATAGATCATGAATACATTTATGCCTTTGTGGGATTCAATGTGTTGATTATTTGTACAAATTGGAGTGCTTACATCCTACTAATTAATATAGCTTTCACCTCATTTACTTAATTACAGTGTTAAGACGTTTGTGCTCTATACTTGATAGATTTGACTTGTACCCTTGCAATATGCTCCATAGGTGTGATCCCACCATTAACCCTCCCTCTATCGAACCATCCCTCTCCCCTTCCCTCCTTCATCCTGGGTTATAGTTGTCATTCATCTTCATATATATCTGTCAAATATATCCATTGTACTCAGTACTACTATGAAACCAATTTATAATCACTCACACTTTCATATGAAAGATATTTTTCTTTCTTTAAAAAGAAACTCACATTCTGTTTTCTTGTTGGCTAGAATAGCATCTGGGGGTTCTTTTCTTCTTCGAGCTGACTGGTGGCAGGAGGGTTTCTGCAGTGAGGAGGTTTCCCAACGGCTTGTCCTACTCCTGTCTGGCCATGACCTGAGAGAGGCTCCCTGGCACAGCTCAAGCTACTCCCTCTCTCTGAACTCACAGAAAAGGGAAAAGGACAGCTACAGAAACACACCAAGTAATGAAAAGTGTTTCCTGACCTAATGAGTTATATATGTTTTCAAGCAGTAAAGAGGATTTTTCAAGTTACACTAACTCACAGCAATTTAGAAGCCATGAATATACACCTGTTCTGAAGGCGGTAACGAGCCTCGCAGCTTAATTTAAAACTTGGGAATGAGATATCTCCAATAGTGTCTAACCCAAATAATCGGTCTTTCCTTATATTAATATTTCTATTTTTAGGGCTTAATCTTTAATGTTAGCCTTTTTTCATTCTTTATCAGTGTATGTTCTTCACTCTGGATTTCTGCTTAATCTTTTAATTACAGTACAATTGTCTCCCTCCTTATTTAATTTAGATCAGGTTCTCAAGTTTTGCTACAATTTAGAATCACCTGGGGCACTTTTTAAAATCCCAAGGCCCTGGGCGGTGCCTGTGGCCCAGTGGGTAAGGCACCAACCCCATATACTGAAGATAGTGGGTTCAAACCCAGCCCCGGCCAAACTGCAACAAAAAAATAACCAGGCGTTGTGGCAGACACCTACTTGGGAGGCGTTGTGGCAGACATCCCAGCTACTTGGGAGGCTGAGGCAAGAGAATCGCCTAAGCCCAAGGATTCGGAGGTTGCTGTGAGCTGTGACCAGGGCACTCTACTGAGGGTTAATAAGCAAGACTCTGTCTCAAAAAATAAAATAAAATCCCAAGGCCCGGGCTGCACACCAGACCAGTTATATCAGAATCCGTGGGTGGGAGGCCAGGCTAAGATCCAGGTATGAATAATTTTTTTTTTTTTTTTTCAATTTCTGGCCAGGGCTGGGTTTGAACCTGCCACCTCTGGCATATGGGGTCGGCACCCTACTCCTTTAAGACAGGCACCACCCAGGTATGAATAATTTTTTGAAAGTAGGCTCTGCACCCATAGCACAGTAGTTATGGCACCAGCCACATACACCAAGGCTGGCGGGTTTGAACCCAGCCCGGGCCAGCTAAGCAATAATGACAACTGCAACAGAAAAATAGCTGGGCGTTGTGGTGGGCTCCTGTAGTCCCAGCTACTTGGGAGGCTGAGGCAAGAGAATCATTTAAGCCCAGGAGTTTGAGGTTGCTGTGAGCTGTGATGCGACAGCACTCTACCCAGGGCAACATAGTGAGACTCTGTCTCAAAAAAGTAATAATAATTTGTTAAAAGTTCCCCCAGATGACTTGAATATCTAGCCCAGGTTGAGGTCCAATATTTAGATTGTTGGCGTGTACACATTACAGGGAGTTTAGGACAGTGGTTCTCCAGTACTGTGGCACCAGAACCCCTGGAGGGCTTGTTAAAACAGATTGCTAGTTCCCACCCCCAGAGTTTCTGATTCACTGGCTCTAGGGTGGGGCCTAAAGATTTGCTTTTCTAACAAAGTCCCAAGTGAAGCCAAGGCAGCTAGTCTGAGGACCACACTTGGAGAACCACAGGAAATTAGAAAATGGATTAGGAAGGGAAACATTGGAGAATCCATCCTGAGCTGTGAGTGAGTGTGATTGGGGTCCTGTGGAGAGCTGAAGGTTGGGAGAGGACAAAAGGAAAACACACCCCTCAACTCTTAGGATTCTCCTGATCTTGCCCAGTAGGAAGAGCCTGAAGCTGGGCAGCAACCAGTTACCTGACCAGCCACGTAGCCATAGTCATAGCCCACGCTGGGAAAGCCTTTACCCCATTTTGATCAAGGCAAATCACCTAACCTCCTCTGAATCCACTCTGAGTTCTGCAAAATTGGAACTATCACAATGTTTTAACTGCTTACTCATCATGGATGTTATTTCAGAACATCCATGATTCCCTGTTTCTTCCCTTCTAACAACAAACTACCTTGATGCAACAGGAAAATAATTGTTTTGTATTTGAATGCCTTTACCAGGACCTTTCCCTTCTGGTTCTCCGTAGTCCCCACCACTCCCTATAGTCTCATCCCTATTGTAATGTGATGCCTAGAACTTGAGGCTCCCATTTTATGAGGAGTACAGAGGAAGTACAGATGGAAGAACCTAGATCCTAATGATTTCCTCATGCTGCTGAATTATGATAGCACAACCTTGGGAGGCCTTTACTCTGGGCTTCTTAACAAAGAGAAAAAAGGAAAATGAGAGAAAGAACGGGTAGGGGGAATGAAGAGAAGAAAAAAAGGAAACAGGAGAAAAGGAAGCAAGGGAAAAATAGGAAAAGGGAGAAAGAAGAAAGGAGAACAAGACAGGCCACCTTCAAGAATTTTACATGTGCTAATAAGGATAACATAGCTGAAAAAAATACTTTAATAAGCAGAGCTCTTACAAAATTTCTCCTTGTGCACCCAATTTATTAATGTTGCAACTATAATCAGGGGATATTGATTAGTAATGTTTCTCTCCCTTTGTCTCAAAATAAGGGAGAGAAACATCTATTTCTTATTTTGTTTTGCCTTTAATAATAAAGGGGAGAGGAAATGGGACCTTCAGAGGCCATAAGATGAAATCCCCTAAACCAAACTAGGGTACACTGACAAAGCATTGGACCCTGGCCTGGCTGTGTCCTTCCTCGAGCTTGGAGAGCCCTGAAATGCCTCTGCCCCGAGTCCCACTAGCAACAGCTCTGGTAGACAGAGAGCATTTTGTTCCTGTACTTTGGTAAACCTGACCCAGGCCCTGCTGGTTCTGAGTCAGCTGTGAGGCTGACACCCTGCCTTGCTCCCCTGGGGTTCATTTCCTTCCCACTGCAGGCCCTGGTGCCGCGGGCATACCCCACGCTCCCCTGGAGCCCTGTCTTCCATTTGTTAACAGCACCAACTTCAGAGATGTTGGATTCTCATGAACTGCTAAAGCCAGATTGTTTCCCTCTTTGCTTTTGTTTTGAAGTGTCTTAAAATAATTAGGCTTTTGCTCTCAAATATTTCCATTCTCCATTATTGGCTGAGCAGCATCTCTCTCGGACACCACACCAGGGCAGGGCATGCTACTATGGTGTTCAGTAAACAGTTGCCAAACAAAGCCAAAAGTCTTGCTCAAATCAAGTTCGTCTGGACTTGTTGTTCTTCCATCTGCACTGAGCTGTGTAATAGCTGTCAAAAAATCGCTGTCCAAACTCCGTACAGAGTTTAAGAAAAGCAGCTCCTTGGACTTTTGCCAGTGACTTCCTCGCAATGTCTTAATTATCCATGTGTTGGTTAGCAAGTCCATCTAAAAAGAAGTCCCACTTCTTGTATTCTTGAAAAGTAAGTACTTGGGTATGTCCAGTAAAAACCAGTATGTATATAACCCAGTTACAACCTAAGAATAGGGTCTGGGTTTTCAATTCAGCTCATCACCAGTTTTCCACTGAAAGGGAAGAG
>CAUYPK010086181.1:0-13808 GCA_963574355.1 Loris lydekkerianus | reverse complement strand
AGAGGGCCCCTCCTGGGACCAGGCTTGCAAGCAGCCTCTGCCCAGTGGGAGGGGGGAAAAGCGGGCATCCGAGGGCCCTGCCCTCCCTGTACCCAGGCAGCTGGAGGCATGGGTGGGCGTGTGCTGTGACTATGCATCCTGCATCCAGCCTGGGTTTAAACTTAAGGATTACGGTCCTCTCAGAACTTTTATGACCCCAAAACTTCCCCTGGGCATGTGCCATCTAATTTTCTCTGTATGCAGTTTTTGAATGAGTTAACCTTTAATATTTGACTCTCAAAATGAAAAAAAAAAAAATCAAAAAGAAGAAGAGGAAAGAAATGAAAGAGTTTTAAAAGGGCAACAACCCTTTATTTCAACTTTTTTTATTGTTGGGGATTCATTGAGGGTTCAAGATGTGTCACACATTCTGACCCTAACCCCCTCCCCCTTTCCCTCTCTCTACTCTTCCTTTCCCCCAAGGGGCAACAATTCTTTAAATTCCCTGGAAGTCACTTCATTCTCAGTGGGAAAGGCTTGTGGCAATATAGGGAGGTGCAAGAAAGATGGTTGCTGCTTCTTCATTTTCACCTCTGTTATCAGAAGCAGAAATCAGTAATCATAGCAGAGCTTCTCAGTATTTGGATTACAGGGTCCTTTTTGCCTACATAGCTCATACAACCTGTGCATAGCTGCTCCAGGAACAGAACTGTCTGCCAAATACTAGAGGATGAGTAATTTTTATTCTGCTAAGAGCTGAAATGACCAAAATTAAATACAATTTATCTTCAAATTTTTCCCCTGGAGTGAAAAGACACCAAAATAGTTACTCTGGTGCTTTCTACATCGCCATCTTCCCATAGACAGTATTTCTATAGGTAGTACTTTTTTTTAATAGCTAAAGGTTTCTTCCTATGATTAGATTTTCTTCACATACATAATTTTTTCTCATGGCCCATATTTTAGTCTCTAGAGTCTTGCTATACTTTCTAGTCATTTGTCTTGGATAGGACATAAAAAACTATAGGCTCACTCTTTCTCTCATATGGCTATTTCTTCCCCAAGGGAAATACTCATGCGTAGTTCAACCGACTACTATTAAGAAATCCAACCACTCCCTAGAAACAGCCAAAGCTTCTTATTGCTTTCCTGCCCAAGAAATTCTCCAATTCATCTCTGCAGTCTGTGTAATGTTATTTTCAAACTGCAAAAGATGTATTTCAAGCTCTTCATAAGTAGCCTTAAAAATGTGTATCTTTCTAATTGAGCTAAAAGAAGCAGCACATGCCCACCCTCATCTTTTTTTCCAGAAATAAGGGAGAGTGGTACACATTATAGAGGGCAGTAGTTTTCCTTTAAAAGCCTACTGACAAAACCTCTCATTTTTATTTTCTAGTACTGCTTATATCCTAGATTTCAAGTCGGGGCTCCCTGGACGAGGAGCCCAAGAATGATGAAACAAACCAATTTTCAACCTGTTTTTAACCACTTTATTTGAAATAAATGATTTAATCTGACACTTCACTTTGATAGGTAGCACACATTACTTGTTGGCACCCTGGTCAAAGCTTCAATTCAACATCCCATTGTATGTGAATGGCAGTAAAGTCAGCAGAGGCAGTCAAGAATAGGCTCATGCTTTATTTTAATAGTTTCAGTTTCTGAGTCAATGTGAAAGTAAGTCTTAAAAGAACTTAGAATATGTTTGTTTGAAATTTCTGTCCTACATTCATAAACACTGTTCTCTATCAATAAAAATTTTGCAATTTTCTTCATTGAAACCTTTCTATTAATTTCTTTTTTTATATACTTTTTTATTTAATTTATTTTTAATTGTTAAATCATAGCTGTGTACATTAGTGCAATCACCTGTACCCATTCTAAGATGCACCATAGATGTATTAATTTCAATGAAAGAAAATTATTTAACTCTAAAGAATATTTTGATCAGCTTTGACTTTATGACTTGATTTTCTAAAAAATCTTATAAAAGTTTAACAGTAGAGCATGAACTTTTAGTGATAAGACAGAGTAAACTACCTTAAAGCTTTCCTTATATTTTTCCTCTCTTGTGTTTCCTTTATATATATTAATCTTTTATTCCTCAGTGAAAGCACATATAGTGTGAGTAAGATGTAGTTAGTTAAGGGAGAGCCAACATGACACAGCTAGTCTGGCCAGTTTCAGTCTTAGGTGACTTTTCCCATTCTTGTTGTTTTATAAACACGGCTTTAACCTAAAAGTGTATACCTTGAGTAGTCTGGGGCAATTGCTTTAACTTTTGAAATAGAAATTTGTTTTTGGATCATGGGTTATGCCAATTATTATTTATTATGGGTAGTGGGTTGTGGTGATTACTGTTATTTAAGATAAGGGCTAGTCAGTTCTTGCTTTTAACTTTTACGTATAAAACTGTGATTTTGGAAGTAGAAAAACATAAAAGTCTTGGAAAGGCTACTCTCACTGTTTTCCAGAATCTCTGGCCTTCTGACAGATAAAATTTGATGAATCTATCTCTGTCTCTGCATATTGTCTGACAGTGACAGGAGGCTGGACCCTCTATCTGGTAACAGCAGGAGGCTTCCTTTATCATCCAGACCTAGTTAAGTGCCCCCATTGTTCTCTGTACTTTTTTTACACAACATTCATATTTTATTATAATTAATCATTTGATGTTATCTTTTCCAGAGAAAATTCTGTCGGAGTTGTCTTGTTTGTTTACTCTATGTTCCCCATCATGTAGAATAGTGGCTGTCAGAGGTTAATGATTCAATATATATTTTAAGCAGATGGTGGTATTCTCATTGATCAGTATTAGAGACTTTCTATGAAAACTCACAATCTGAGGAATATCTAACATGGTTTCAGACAAAATTATTAATCTATTTGTTGACCCCACCAATATACTGTCATTATTATACCACAATTACAAACCAATTTGTGTTTTATTTTCCACTTGGGAAAGTGTAGCAGCTGATACATTTTAGTTCTCAGAGCCAGAATCCACCATGACCCAGCTTGTTGATCTTCAGCACAACACTACAACTAAAATATTAGAAGGAAGATTAGTATAAAATATGGTGACATCTGTGTTAGGAAAGGTAATACAGAGCCATAGCAATACAGCATCTATCCCAATGTTCTGTTTCTGAATGTATTAGGCAACAATTTGTAAGAATGCGCTGCCATTTAATTTAATGTTGACCAATATGATCAGCGCTAACTTAGTCATAATGATCAGTTAATTTTCTCACTCCACTTCTTCTCGTCTTGACGAATAAAATTATCTGATGCAATTTAATTGTCGCTGCATCATGATTAGCAAAATATCTGCTTAGGTTTATTTCTGCTTGTTTCTCCACCCAGCATTTTTTAATCCAGGAATGTTTTGGTTGCATCTGAACAATGAAATAACATAGATTTGTCTTTGTTAATGCCAATAATATGTCTATGTTTCCTGTTATGTTACAAATGATTTTTAAGCGTATAAAAGATTCTGCAAGGAACTATGCCTCTTTCAGAAGTTTGGGCAGTACTCTCTAGGATAACTGTGTTTTGGGTTCAATATTTACTTTTTTTCCTAAGCTACTTTTAAATATGCTGATTTTCAGATTAATGACCTACGGATGTCACAATAAAAAAGGAAATCCAAAGGGTATGGAATGAATGGTAAAATGTTCAAATCACTGTTAAAGAGATGCAGATTTGGGGGGCGAGGGGAAACTTGTCCTTTCCCCTGAAAGTTCCCGGAAAGATAAGCTCACAATTAAGGCATATTAATAACAGAAAGGATTTATTTACCTTGCACAGGGGGAGAAATCACAGAGTAATAACCCAGTTTTCCAATGGAGTTCAGATATTTTCATACACGCCTTTTCGAAGGTAGAGGGGAAATTGAGAAGTACAGGTGGAAAAATGGCTGCTAGGGAGGAGGTTGCTAGGAAGCATAAATGGATGGGGGAGAAATAGACTGACTTGTAAATTAACCCGAGACAAAGGTATTTATGACTTAAATGATCTGGGCCATGTCTGCTTACAAATTTTGACCTTCATTCCAGCAATGTGCAAAGAGAACAGGAAAGGAGAAGAGAATTTGATTGTCCCCTTTCATGTTCTGATCAGGTCAATTTGATCAGAACATAGAGGAAGAACCCCTTCCAGTATTTCTTGACTTTGAATGGCCTTCAATTTAAAATCTTCTTTATATCAGAGAGCCATATTTTGTGGTTAAATTTTCTGAATTACTTCAGGATCAAAACAAAATTGTTGCCAATAAAATTGCTTTTCTAATTTTAATATCTGAAGATGGTAAGAATGTGTTGAAAGCAGAATCCTTCCACACTGTTAATGGAAGCATAAAACGTGAACTCTTTTGGAAAGCTAATTGACAATTTAATCCAATAAATTCAAATGATTACAACTTTAGTCCAGAAATCTCTCCTATTATATACTATGTTAACAAAAATAGTTCATTTATTGATTCTGTTAAAAACAATGATTGAGCATCTACTGCTAGGCGTTGGAGTTACAAAGATTGAGTAAATTTCTTAGGAGAAAAAAACCTGGGTCATCATATAAACTGAAACCAAGGCAATCGTTTTGAAATAATCATAATGAGTTTATAATTATGGTCTACTGGTTGTGCTCAGAAGTCCTTTAAGAAGGTAAGAATATTCAGGCAGATAAGAAAACATATAATTGGAAAGTTTATGCTTTGTTCTTTTCTTTCCTCAAATCAGCAGCTGTTCTATACACTCATCTTCTTTCACAAGACCACATTCTAGTTAATCTCAAATTACTGCTGTAGTCCCATAGCATAAATAAATTCCAGGGTTGCATAACTATAGCCAAAGAATTTATTAAAGTATACTCTAAATGTTTTAAGAAGAATCTTACTTACACAATTAAATTCAGTTGTTTATCAGATTTGCTTCTTGTGTTGAGATGGAATGGTAGGGCTGCCTCCCCAGGGCTCTGTTTCCTAAGAAGGAAGTGTGGGTACAGGGAAGAAATGATAAGCATCACTGTTAAACATACTAAGCGGATGTTAAGCATAGCACTTTTGTTATTTTGAGAACTTAAAAAAATTTTAATAATAGATGCAATTATTAATGTTGTGAATTTTAAAAATCCACTTGTGTAAGGGTAATTCTATAGATCAATATTAAGGAAATAAAGTATTAGGGTCCCAGTTCCCTGAACCCAGTTCACCTAGTTTGATTAGTAGGTTGAGCTAGAAAGTTCATCTGAGGCATGGTGGTAATTGAAAGCAAACATGAATGGAAACTGAAAATAAAACTGGAGCAGCACAGGCAGAGTGAATAGACAGCAAAGTAACCTGTGCAAGTTTTTCACTGCAACAGAGAAATTTTATTTAGGAAGAAAAAAGACAGTTTCTAGCACTTCCAAAGAGACTTGAAAGTAGGTCCTTCTCACGGAGGAGAGAAAGTAAGAGAAATAGAGGCAAAGGCCTGTGGGGGTATAAATACCCTTTCCTTTTGAAGCTGGTTGCAACTCTTCCATTGGCCTCTCTGAACCTCCAAACGGTATTGCCCTTTCCTATTGTTTCTTTATATTGGACATTGCTAACAGAGGTTATTGCATGCCTACTTTCTCATGGGCCTCCAGACTTCTGAGCTCAGCAGCCAGTGTTTCCTCCTCTGTCCCTTAAAGCCCCTTTGTTTGTGTCCCTTTTCAGAAAGTATTAATTCCAGGGTCATGGAATTTAGAGTATCTTTGTAGACTATATGTGAGAAGAGGACATGATACTGATTCAAAAAGACCAAAGCTTTTCCACAATGCTATTAGGGGACCAGAAAGAAACATATGCTAACTGTTGTTAGCTAATGTTAAATTTAGGAAATACTGACTCCCAAGGCCTGGGAAAATAAAAGCTTCCATTATCCTAAGGAATAACTGATCCTTTCTAAACATTCAAGTTCTAATGAGTTTAATGAGAAAGAAACTTTTAAGCCATGACATTTTCTTGGCAAAATGCAATTCATGGTAATCTACACTTTAGCAAAATTATCTGTGACTCTTTATTTGTATGCCTAAAAGCTAAAACAGTATAATTTCAACTTAATGGGTTTAATGTTATTTTTCCCTTGCCATACAACCTTGATCTATGGAAAAATGAGGGATTTTTTTATGAAGGTTAACCCAGTTATTCTATATATACATGTGTTCTTGATAATACAACAAAAATAAACCACAGCCACCAACTAAACCAAACCCCCCTACTGTTTCATTTGTTGAGCTTCTATTAATTACATAAGGTCTTGAGTAGCTAGATCCAGAAAGGAATCTTAATTGGTTTTCCATTGTTTAATAAGAAAAAACTTGTTTATGTATAGAAGGTTTCAGGATGAGGATAAATAGACTAAAATAGAGCTGCAAGCTCTTACATGTATTAAGAAGATGTCTCAAAAGCAAATGATTTGCCTGACGCTAATATAAGAGGTCTACTTTCCTTTTCAGCTTTTAAAAATGTTCCCAACAGACATACCTTGTCTTTCAGTCTCCTACTGAGTCTCTTAGGAGTCTGTTATAAGTTTCTAATAAATTTCCTTTTCTTAGAGCAGCTAAAGTCAACTCCTGCTTCTATAGAGGAATTAGGCAAGATTTCCAGATGATCAAAAAGAGTCCTAAGTAGCCAATGTATTCTATAGTCATACACTGTGAAGAAAGTAAAAATAAAATATAAAATAATAAAAAAAAAAAAAAAACAGGAATTGTAATCTCAATCTACACTGTAACTTGGGTGAAGTTGTAATCCTCAACTTAAAAAAAAAATGGAGTTGAACTCCTAGGTAAAGTATTTTCTACTTATAAGACTATATGACTTTTTTACATATAGGTTTGAATAGACAAGTTAAACTCAATTAGAATAAAGAATATAATGTCTAGCTATTGTTTTGATTTGCATTTCTCCCATAATTAGAGATGTTGAGATACCACCTAACCCCAGTGAGGGTGACTTTTTTTAATCAAAAAGTCCCCAAACAACAAGTGCTGGCATGGCTGCTGTGAGAAAGGAACACTTGTACACTGTTGGTGGGACTGCGAACTAGTACAATCTCTATGGAAAGTAGTGTGGAGGAACCTCAAGAAACAACAAGTAAACCAACCATTTGATCCAGCAGTCCCTCTGAGACATATTTACTCAAAGGGAAAAAAAGTTATTTTATCAAAAATACACACTTGAATGCTTATAGCTGTACAATTCACAATTGCAAAGATGTGCAAAAACCCTAAGTGTCTATTAATACATGTGGTATATGTGCACCCTGAGTACTACTACTCAACCATACGAAAAATGGGGATCCAGTATCTTATGTAACAATCAGGATGGAACTGGAGACCGCTCTTCTAAGTGACGGGTTGCAAGCATGGAAAAATGAGCACCACATGGACTCAATACTCAGTTGGAACTAGTAGACAAACACTTAACATGCACATATGGAAATAAAACTTAACAGAAATCTATAGGAGGGAGAGGGGAGCAGGGGTTGGGTAAATAAATTCACATCTAACTGGCACAATCTGGGTGAAGGCATACTTCTAACTCTCCCTTAAAATATACAAAAGCAAATTATGTAACTTAAACACATGTACCCCTGTAATATTAATATTTTGATGTACAAAAGAAAAAGAAATATAACGTTTATTAATTTTAAATCTATCAAGCACTTATTTCAGTATCTGTGATGAGGCCAGATATTCCTTATATTTTATCTATGTAATAGATAATATATTTGTATATATTTCATGTACATAGCAGATAATATATATCCAATATTTTATCTATATAATACATAATATTAATATATCTCTATATATTTTCTTAATACATCTTTATATATTTTATCTATATAATACATTATTCTTAATTTTTTTGCATTTGATTTTGTTCTGTCCAAGCATAACCAAACTGCATCTTTCTTACTTTGAAAATAGCTCACGTGTTACATAAATCCATTGCAGAATGTTATTCACCATCATGTGATGTAATTTGAGGAGTGATTTTATAAGAACAGCTCTCTGCCTGAATCTACTTAGTTTCCACATAATGAAAAATGGTGTTATTTTTCCTTTTAAATTTTTCAGGTCACATCTTCTCTCTGCACAATAATTCCTATATATTAAAAAAATGCCTGCACCTACAAAATACCATAACTTAGAATGCTCTGAATCCATGATTATATTGGAGGTTCTGTGCTCTAAGAAATGTATTTGTATATAGTGTTATTAAGGATTAGATTTGCAAATAGCTTGCCAACTCTTCTCCATCAGAATCTTATTATTGATATCACCAATTGTTCTAGCAAAGGTGTTGGGATTTATATAAAATAAATGTTTTCATAACGGTGGAGTTCTACATAACTTCTATGTGCAGAAAGGATATACTGACCTTCCAGAGAAAACAAGCAATCATTTCAGGCAAATTGATTTTTTTTTTCTTTAAGAAAATTACAAAGGTCACAAAACAACATAATTTGTCAGAGCCTTAAAATGATGGTTGAACTTAAAGATGTTATTGGGAAGGTAATGTACACTGACCTAAATATTCTAATGGAATTAAAGGAAAGGATTATACATCTGAATGCAGTGAATAAATAAATAGAAGCATTTAAACTATGAAAGTTTTATTTTTGCTTGAGATTGTATTTATCAGCACTATCACCTCACCACTGGTAAAGAATTTACTTCTTTTGCATAGGAATCATGATATCAAATTATCCCATATGATGTGTATATAAACTATCCTTGTCATTGAATATTTGAGATTTAGTTTGTATGTTTCTGGAAGCAGAGCTCACACTGTGAAGACAGCTAAGTTCTATCCAGTGGTAGTCTAATGAATAATCACACAAAGCCACACACATGCACCAGCAGGTAGGCCCATCTTGCCATACAGCAAGTCTTTACAGTACATTTTTTATAAAATCACATGAAACAAAGAGTAAAGAAGGGAATTGTATATAATAAATACCACATGTACATATTCATGATCAGATGCCATCAGTACACTTGTGATGAATAAGCAGGCCCATCAAATATCAAACATAAAGCATGAGTCAGTAATCCAAGTAATGACAGACTAAAAAGACGAGCATTAAAGTGACATTATTAGGAAGCCAAAGGCTGAAAAGACGTGCAGCTTCCATAATTAGATTGTGTAGCTGCAAATCAGTGTGGCTCTCGGGTCAGAGAGGAGCTGACGGCACTCTGTCCTGCCACTGCTGCTGACCAGCTGTGTCGTGTTTGAAACATCCCTCAGCTTCTCTGAACCTCAGTCTCCTCATCTGGGATTTGATACAATTGAACCCTCTTATCTGCAAGTTGCAGTAATTATTCTATGCCTGGCTTATACACTTTCCTTGTATATCTCCTACTTCTCGAATGAGATTTTTCTCTTTTTCACTACTGAAATTATACTGAATTGAAAGGAACCATGTACCTAAACATGTTAATTATAAGAGTATTCATCTTGTGTGAAATAATTACAATAAACCTAAATAGGCAATAGAAAGAAACAAGATAGGTAATTTAGATTCATCAACTCTTGATTATTAAGCAGTCATCAAATTGAAAATAGTGAGTAAGTTAAAAAATACTTTATGGTTATTAAATTAAAATATAGAAGGAAAAGTTTAATGTATAACCCAATTGCAAATTTGTAAATAGTTTGAATGCATAAGCAGATTGAAAGGAAGAAAAATCAAATATTTAACCTTTGAAGTGTTGGTGGTTTAGATGGTTCTTACATTTATTTTGATTTTTATTAACAGAAGTTTTAATATTGCTTGGGCAATAATAGTAGTCATGATGACAATAAATAGCATGTGTAAACAGCACATAGTAACTATATTACAGCTGGGCTTTTTTTCTTCCAAGGGCTTATAAAGTGTTGGATGAAAAGAAGATGTCATCGATACTTATATTTTATCATAGCACCTAACCCTGTGCCATATAGGTAGTATGCATTCAATGAAGAACTGTAAGTAAAAAATAGTATATAATAGGCTGTGTTGAATATTATGGGTTCAGTTCAATTCAGTTAGCTAGGCTGTACAACGTGTACTAATGCTGAGTTGCAATTGATTAATCTACTCAATAACTATTGAAGGGGGCTTCTTGAGGAACTGGAAATACACAGTAAAATATAAACACGATGTATGTAAAATAATATCAAATGAAACTTTGAGTGTGTTAAACCGAACAGCGAGAAAGCTTTGGGGTGAGAGCACACAAGCAAGAAGCAGAGGGGCCGCATCTAAAGTTTGAAGAGACAGGCAGGGCCGGAAGAGACAGGACCTTGGGGGTTTTAGTGGGAATCTAGATTTTTACTCTAAAGAGCAGGAGAAGACATTGGAGGATTTTGAGCACGGAGGTTACAGGAACTTGTCGGAATTTTTAAAATGTTATTTTGTTTGCTGTTTAGAAATGTATCAAAGGAGAGAAAATTGGGAAAAGGAAAATAAATTGTAAGGTCACAAAAGATTTGAACTGCAGATTGTAGCATAGATTGGGATGGCCCATGTTCGGCAATCTTACAACGTCAGCTGTCTCCTTATTTTAAGGTTGTATACAGCACATACCTTGATCACTCAGAGCTTTCAAGTTCAGTTTAGGTCCTAAAGTGTCCTTGCTGCTATGTTTATATGTTAATTAATTTTGACAATTTCTAGATCTCTGCTAAATCCATGTAAAGTATATCATGCTATGTCCAGAATTACCTTACTTCCTGATGTCCTTTCTTTCTTTTCGACTATAATATATACCCATCACCTTTAATTTTTTTATTTACTAGTTCTACGGAAACCATATCTACTACATTAATTGTTTATTCTAATTTACAAATGAGAATTTGTAAATAATTTACAAAGCAAATAATCCAATTCTCTAAACAACACAATGGGATTGGTACAGATCGGTAAAATTAATTAATGTTTGTTTTTCATCTATAACTTATACTGTGTAGGTTGTAAGATAGTTAAATATTTACTATGTCATTTAATCTACATAAAATCCCTATGAGGTAAAAATTGCTTTCCCCAATTTACATATGAAAAACAAACACACTGTGATTTAACTGAGTTTTTCAAGGTTACTACAGCTATGAAATTTTACAGTGAGGATTTTAACACAGCTTATTTTTAATTTTCAGGCTAGCCTGCATTCAGAGCTACATGCTACCAATGCCTTCTCTGAACTTGGAATTAAAAAATCGATAGCTTAAGATTCAGTCTTTTGCACTTTCTGCAAAGAAAATGTAAATCCTTTTAAGGGCTCAAGCAGTGATTCCTTGATTTCCTTTGAATTTGCAGGGTTTAAACTATTTTATTGCCCACGCTAAAACTATTTCAAACCATGAAGGTGGAAAGAAAATGTAAATGCAGTTTATGTATATGTGAGTGTTTGTGCATATTTGTAGGTGGAAATGTATATTAAAATTACATTCCATATTGTTAATTATTGAACTTTTAAACTATAATTCAGTTGTTTTTTCACCATTGCTTATTTTAACTGTTTGAATATCAGCTCATCATGCATAAAAAAATCTGTATATGGAACACGTTGCTTCTCAACTTTCCTGTGTTTTAATTACCATAAATTACTTACATTGGTTATTGATGAAATGATAATCAGGTCTGTGAATTTACTGTACCTTTCTGGAATGTCAGATGAGGTATCCTTTTAGGATCTGTCAGGGTTGAAGAACACGTAGTATATGCTCAGGATTATTTATTCCTAAATGTATTTGAAAGTATACAGATTAGAGAAAATCCATTTGGTAAATATGCCTTCATTTCCCATTTATATTGAGTTTTTCCATTTACATATTTCAGCATCGACTGTCTTGTGAAGACTTAGGTACTGACGATATGCTGCCAATTTTCCAACACCCACAGAATCAAATGAGAAGACCTATAAAAACTGTCCAAGTATAAATGAGCATTTGGTATTCATGAAATGAAATTCTAATGTCTCAGTAAATCTGAGGTATATGTAGGCTGCCATCCAGTGACTTTTGAAGTGATTCTAGATAGTGTTCATCTGATACAATGTTGTTAATAGAACAATATAGCTTCAAAAGAAATACATTAAGGTTTCAAATTAACTACCATCTCCTGTTTTTCCTCTATGACAGAATTTTTTGTAGGAATAACAAAATACTACTCCATTTAGAATACTGCCAATTTACATACAGTCAAACAAAATCTTGCTTTCTTAAAATATCTAATTGCCTAGAAATATATGAAATCATAATTGCTTAATAGAACATAGCATTTTGTTTCTCTTACCGAAAAGTCTGTGACTTTTTTCTCTTGGTCATGGAATTGTTAAAGAAAATGACATATGTGTGATTACATTTGCAGTAACTATTGTTATGCTATTACTTATGAGCACATTTGGTCGATGAGGTTCACCAGTCTTGATAAGCCGCTACAATAATTTACATGACTAATATCTTTTAGTTCAATATCCTTTTTTAAGTTGCTTTACCAACATTTCACAGTATCCCAAGGATAGTTTGGATTGATGACAAATACAGCATTTAACATGACCTCACCCTTTCACTGTGTATCTGAAAACCTTGATGGTTAAAGTTGGTCCAAAGATCAACAAAAATAGAGATTTATTAGAAATGGGGAATTACAGGCCCATCCCCCAACCTACTGAATCAGAGTTTTCATGTTTTTTTATTTTATTTTTTAAATTTATTTATTATTAAATCATAGCTGTGTACATTAATGCAATCATGGGGCATCATACACTGGTTTTATATGCCATTTGACATATGTTCATCACACTGGTTAACATAGCCTTCCTGGCATTTTCTTAGTTATTGTGTTAAGACATTTATATTCTACATTTAGTAAGATTCACACGTACCCTTGTAAGATGCACCGTAGGGGTGGTCCTACGAATTACCCTCCCTCTGCTCATCCTCCCCCCTCCCTTTCCCTCCCTTTCCCTTTTCCCCATATTCTTGGGTTGTAACTGGGTTATAGCCTTCATATGAAAGCCATAAATTAGTTTCATAGTAGGGCTGAGTACATTGGGTACTTTTTCTTCCATTCTTGAGATATTTTACTAAGAAGGATATGTTCCAGCTCCATCCACGTAAACATGAAAGAGGTAAAGTCTCCATCTTTCTTTAAGGCTGCATAATATTAATATTCCATGGTATAGTTCTTCCTCATTTGTTTTCTACAGAAACCCTTGGGAGAGAAGTTTCAAAAAGAAGTTCACATTAAGAATCTTCCTTCACTTTTTAAGAAAACAAAGCCAATGCTGGAGACAGAGGTGGTGGACAATGAGGGGGCCGGCCTGAAACATGAATCAAGCTTCTGGGCATCCTTCCTCAGTTTCTTCCATGACTTAGCAATCATGAATTGGGCTGTAATAAATATTCTGGTACAAATATCTTTGTTATGATGTGATTTTTGGTCTTCTGGGTGTATACCTGTCAGAGGAATTGTAAGATCGAGTGGCAGGTCTATTTGTAGATCTCTAAGTGTTCTCCAAACATCTTTCCAAAAGGAATGTATTCATTTGCATTCCCACCAGCAGTGTAGAAGTGTTCCCTTTTCTCCACATCCACACCAACATCTCTGGTCTTGGGATTTTGTGATATGGGATAATCTTACTGGAATTAGATGATATCTCGAAGTAGTTTTGATTTGCATTTCTCTGATGATTAAGGATAATGAGCATTTTTTCATATGTCTATAGGCCGTGCACCTGTCTTTTTCAGAGAAGTTTCTCTTCAAGTCCCTTGCCCAGCCTGCAATGGGATCACTTGTTCCTTTCTTGCT
>CAUYPK010086180.1:0-40015 GCA_963574355.1 Loris lydekkerianus | reverse complement strand
CCCCATTTCAGGGTGGGCAAGGGACTTAAAGAGAAACTTTTCTAAAGAAGACAGACGCAAAATCTACAAACACATGAAAAAAAGCTCATCATCCTTAATCATCAGAGAAATTCAAATCAAAACTACTTTGAGATATCACCTGACCCCAGTAAGAGTAGCCCACATCACAAAATCCCAAAACCAGAGATGTTGGCGTGGATGTGGAGGAAAGGGCACACTTCTACACTGCTGGTGGGAATGCCCACTAATATGTCCCTTCTGGAAGGATGTTTGGAGAATACTTAGAGATCTAAAAATAGACCTGCCATTCGATCCTATAATTCCTCTTCTAGGTTCCAGAAGACCAAAAGTCACAATATAACAAAGACATCTGTACCAGAATGTTTATTGCAGGCCAATTCATAATTGCTAAGTCATGGAAGATGCCCAAGTGCCCATCGACCCACAAATGGACTAGCAAATTGTGGTACATGTATACCATGAAATATACTATGCAGCCTTAAAGAAAGATTGAGACTTTACCTCTTTCATGTTTACATGGATGGAGCTGGAACATATTCTTCTTAGCAAAGTATCCCAGGAATGGAAGAAAAAGTATCCAATGTACTCAGCCCTACTATGAAGCTAAACTAGCTTTCACATGAAGGCTATAACCCAACTATAGCACAAGACTATGAGGAAAGGACTAAGGAAGGGGAAGGGAGGGGGGAGGTTTGGGTGGAGGGAGGGTGATGGGTTGGGGATGGGTTGGGCCACATCTATGGTGCACATTTTTATCTATAATAAAAAAAAAAAAAAGAAAGAAAGAAAGGAAGGAAGAATGCCAGCCCGGGGTCTTGCTAAAAAAAAAAAAAAAAAAACTTACTACAAAGCTACCTAATCAAAACAGGGAGGTAATGACATAAATAATGCATATGTATGTATTGTACCACACAAGTAATGTTTGACTTCTCCGATTACAAGAGGTGTTCAAATGTGACTTGTATTCATCTTTGGTTATTGATATATACTGAGTACTACAATTTTAATAAAGTTTTTTCCTTTCTTAAAAAAAAAAAAAAGAAAGCTCTGTGATGGATGTTTTCTATAGGTCAGCGTGCTGGAAGAAAACATCACTACTGAAATGGGCCCCATGATTTCAATGGGAATAATGGGATCCCAGAATGACAACGGCCACTTGGCAATGATAAACTAAAAGAGACAAGGTTGTTGCATTTTCTCTAATAGTCAATGGGAACAAAATAATAAAACCATATTGTTCTGACTAGCAAGTATCTTCAGTGGTAGTTAATTGATCATAGTGTCCATAAAAATTAAATAGATTGCAGCCTATGAAAATATGACTTTATCTATACAACAGGGACCCAAAACCTGATTTAAGCACCAAAATGAAGGGATATGATTTAATTTCCATATTCGAAGTTCAACAGCTTAGAGTTCCTTGATAGATGGAAAATCAAGGACCAGGATGCTCATCACTGTCATGTACAGTAACAAAAACTTTGGAAACATATAATAAATACTTCTGGGGTTCAGAATATGCTATCTTAGGTGGTGACACCTTGAAAACTGGGAAAACCACAGGAGCAAGAAGGTCATTCTCTGACCTTTCCCACCTATCTATGTGAGAGTTACCCATAAAAGAATTCTTTGACCCACGTCCACTGAAAGGAGGTCATAGGACCCTCATGTGACAGTGTCCCGCCTTATACCTGGCAGAAAGGAATAAAGACACAGAGAACTCAAGCAGTATCTGGACAAACAGGCCTTACTGTGTTGCCCCAACCCTGTCAATCCCACACCAGTTTACTAGTGATCATACCACCTTTTGTCCAATCATGTTTCTCCACACTATCTACTTCTTTCATCAGATGTAGCAAAAAATACAATTTTCCTTGGGTCTTTGAGTCTTTATTTCTGAGGCTTGTTATGTCATAAAACTTTGGTCAAGTAAATTTGTTATGCTTTTCTCTTATTAATCTGTCTTTTGTTAAAGGGGTATCAGCCATGAACCTTGCAATGGGTGAGAAAAAGATATTACCTTTTCTCTCCCACTATATCCATATATTAGTTATGTGTTACTGGTTGACAATCAGTAACTTAGTGACTTAAAACAATGATGTTAATGCTCACAGTTCTGTGGGTCAGGCATTTGGGCAGGGCTCTGCAGGGCAATTTGTCTCTCCTCCACATGGTGGTGTTGGCTGGGATAGCTTAGTCGGATTGACAGGCTCAAGATGGCTTCACTCACAAGTCTGGGACCCCTATCCCCACTCTGGGATGGTTCAAATGGTTGAGGTTGGGCTGGGGTGGCAGGGTCTCTCTCTTCTTGTGGCATCAGCTGGGCTCATACATAGGTTCAGGGCCTCGGTTTTCCGTGTGTAGCTTCTCTCTCCACCCTCTAGGACTTATGTCTCCACATAGACTCTCTCTCCAACAGGATAACCTGGACTTCTTTACACAAAAGTTGGGATCCACCCTGAGCAAAATCAGATGCTCAAGTCCGCTTATAATCTGGGCTTAGAAGTCCTTAAATGCCACTTTCATCATATCCTTCCAGTCAAAACAGTCATAAAGGCATTCCAGATTCAAGCAATGAGGGAACAGACTCCTCTTGTTGAAGGCAGTAGTAAAGACACATTGCAAAGAGGCATGGATACAGGGAGATGGGATTCACTTTTGGGGGACCATTTTTAATAATCTATTACAGTTTAATAGGAAACATTTCCGTTTTTAAAATATGGTATATCCATAGAATAAAAAACAGTTAGGGTAGACAAAATGGCTATAACAAACAGATCCAAAATATATAATATATCAAACATTATTGATGTTTATTCTCATCCATTTTCCCCCACCATGATCATTCAAATTTCAGGTTCCTTCCATCTGCTAGGGCCTTGTCATCCTCTGCATCCATAATGGGGGATAGATAACACAGAGGAGACACAACTGCCTCTTAAAACCACTAGGCTGAGAATAGCACGTATCACATTTACTCACATTGCACCAGCTACCCCTATGTGCAAGGGAGGCCTGGAAATGCAGTGTACCTGCAAACTGAGAAAGAAGGAAATGGGCTTTGGCTAGAAGACTCTACTACAATCATTTTCTAAAAAATTTATAACAGCATAGGAAAATACCCTTTATTAAACGAATTACAATAATTATAAAACTTTATATAAAGTGTGGCTGCAAGTTGGGGAAAGGGCAAAGGGAGATGTGTTTCTGGAGTAAAGATGATGCTGAGATATTAATAATAGTTATCCCTGGTTGGTGAGAATGCAGAAGAGTTTTCTTCTTTATTGTTTTGTTTTGTTTGTTTTCTGAACACAAAGTGTTTATTTAACAAGGATCACTGCTGCCAACCCATTTTCTATCTCAGCTTCTAGAACCTCATAGAAACATAAAGAAAAAAAAAGTCACCTGATGGTAACCCTCTTATTTTTCTGAGGTATTTGGAGACTAAAATGCAATTTTAATACAGACAATCCCTAATTTAGAAAGGCTAAATTCATTGTGTGAAATTGAATGTGTCCTTCCATGAAGTTAAGGGAAAGGGGGATGATTAGGATCCAGGGCCAGCCCACCCACGCCAGTCTAACATACGTGATATTACTGCCACTGGTTCTATCGAGGCCCTAGTTTAAGATCTGGAGGGTATTAAGAATTACAATTGTCGTGGGCCAAGTGTGATTTTCAATTTTAGGAAATGTTTAATCTTTACAAGAATCATATCATTATCTCAAGAAAAGGAAGAGTTTGGGAGAGGAAAATGAGAAATGAGTTACCAACAGATAAAAAAAAAAAAAGTAGTTGTAGTTAAAGTTCCCATTGCTGAGAAATCAGAATCACTCATAGAAACCGTTCAAACTCCATTCATTTAGATTCCCATTTTAGGGTAACAATAGCTCTACGTGTCTTACTCCCCATGAACATCTGTGAGGACACCTTAACAACGTTAGCTTAGGAAATGAAAGTCCTCAGTTACGGGTTGTGCCATACCCATAGCTTCCTACAGAGGGCAGCAAGAGGCCTCTCCAAATCATTCACACCGGCTTCAGCGCTAGAACCTGTCCACCGTCTGTCCCTCCGCTGGAAGTCCAGGCCCCACCTCAGACAGAAGGGAGGCAAATCGCCTTCTCCCTGGCAGGGGATTTGCAGACAACCGAAAAAATATCCCACAGGCAAAGTAGATGCACACGATTTCAAGGGTCCACCAACGGAGACCTGGTTTGGACAGGAGTGGCAAAACCTGAATACATTTTCAAGTAGCATGGTCATCCCTGGGATTGGCTACACTTAAAAAAAAAAATTAAAAGAGTGGGTAATCAGGTCATTTGATGTATTTTCTTGACATTAAAGACTAAATACCCAAGAATTGGACTTGGAGAAAATGTAATTTTGATTATTTGACAGCCTTGAGGCAAAATTTCCAAGTCAAATGTTTAAAGATTTGGTTGCTTGTTTTGCTTTCTTCTCGCTTGCCAGTTACTGCCTGGGAGCTGGGCAGGGACCTCGCTGTGGCCGCCAACCAGTCTGTGCCTAACTGGGCGTGTTTCTGAGAAGGTACCAGGGCCCCTCCGCCAGGACGTCTGGTGGAACCTAACACCCCAGAACCGCGTCCCGGGGCTCAGCCAAGCCACACTCTGCTGCCGAACCCAGCTTGTCTGTACAAGAAGTTGTTATGGAATTCTTTCAAGTGCTTGCCTTGCCGATGAAAATGGTGGAGAAAAATAGTCTCGGTACAGCCATTTCCCGGAGACCCATTATCTGTGCATTGTCTAGATTCTCACAGGGACACAAGCACACGCAGGCCCGGAAGCAAAACGTTCTCAGGCAGGAGACTCGTGTTCCTAAAAGCCTTCTCTTTTACACTGGTATTTAGTAGCACCTTTTGTCATAAAATCTACTGTGGGAAATGCTAGTATAGCAAGAATTTTGCCTCAGGATTCTATGAGAAAATGTAATCAAGGCAGAAAGCAGACGTATTCAAGTAGTGACAAGGTACTAAAGTATAATAAAGTCAAAACATGGGACACATCTAACTCGGGTCAACCTTGACATAAAAATTAAGGATATTGGGCCCAACACGGTGGCTCACACTTGTAATCTTAGGGGTCTGGAAGGCCGAGGTGGCAGATTGCTTGGCCTTAGGAGTTCCAAACCAGCCTGAGAGAGAGAGCCCCTATCTCTACAAAACATAGAAAAATTAGCTGGGCGTGTAGTACATACTTGTAGTCCCACCTACCAGGGAGGTAGCTTGAGCCCAGGAGTTTGAGGTTTCAGTGAGCTGTGATGACCTCACTACACTCTACCTTGGACAACAGAGTAAGACTCTGCCTCATAAAAAAGAAGATACTAAAATTAGCAGTGAATGCCTCCTCCCCTGAGCATGTAGGTACCATGGAAACAGGAATGTTTAGTTTCTTATTCTATCCTAAGTGCCAGAACACTTAAGATGTCCAATTAATGTTTGTCAATGAAGAAAATGATTAAGAAATGTATCACGTCAGAGACTAGCATACTGTCTCTGAATAAGTCCATTTTAGACAATCTTTTTCTCCCTCCAGCATTAAGACAGATCATGATTTCTTCAGCTCAACATTAGCTGAACCAGTGGGCTTGATTGAGTACGCATCTTCAACAACAATCACATCTAGAGAGGCAAGACGCTCACTCTAGAGAAACACGTGGATATAGATACTGACTGAGCAGATGGAGACTTCATCTACTCCTCTCTCTGGAATAGGGTTGCTGCATTTAGCAAATAAAAAAAGAGGATGCTCAGTTAAATTTGAATTTCAGATAAAAGAATTTAGGATGGGATAAATTTATACTAAAAAATATTCATTATGTATCTGAAATTAAAAATGAACCAGACATCCTGTATTTCATCTGGCAGCCCAACTATGGGACATACACGTTCTGAGAAGAAGGGTGGGAGGGTTGTCTGACTTTTAAAATTGCAATCTCTCCATCTGGGCACATAGGTTGCATCCTTTTTATTTCAATGTATGAAAGCCAGTGTAGTATGATGGTAACAGTGGGTCCTATTTAATCCCTCCAAGTGTGCCATGAAAATTTCAGTATTTGAAAATGTTCCTTGAGCTCAAAGTTTTGAGAACAATTAGTATCCGGCCTTTAGTAATCAGTCTTCTTTGATCTGGATGCTGGGTGTGCCTATAACTTTCTCCCACCACTTTACATTGGGAAAAAAATTCTGGGCAGATATCTGTACAAAGAAGGTTGAAAATAGGCTTAGATCTGTGTTTCCTAAGTAACTTCTGACCAATTATTAATTTCTTAATCATAGAGTAAATCTAACATCTAATTCCACAGGTACAGGGATTAATTGAAGGGTGTAGGCAAAAAAGGACCAAAGTAAGTGATGATAGTACAAACTCAGATTTTCCAACACAAATAAGGCTTAGAATAAGTGACCCCCAGAGACTTTATCTAACAAATGCAACCAGTGTAACCTAATTCTTTGAATGGTCAATGAATCCCAAACAATAAAAAAAAAAATAAACAAAATCATAGGAAACTAAAAAAAAAAAAAAAAAAAAAAAGAATAAGTGACCCCCCCAGAGTTCCGTTCATGAACATCCAGCACTAGTCCTACACCATAACCAGTCTTTCCTGAGAACCCATACCCAACTGTAACTCTGAACAAATGATCAGTTCCTAGTTACAGTCTCAAAGGAACCAGGTCCACCTTCACCCTGAGCTCAGCTTGTGCTTTACAGGTCAGCTTGGCCAGAAAGCTCAGAAAAGAGCCCTGGTGCCCTGGGTAGGGATTAGAGTGGGGTAGGAGGAGTGGCGGGCTGCAGAGGAACCTGCCAGAACCAGGGTAGGGATATGAAAAGACACTTTTCCAATAGAAAATCTGTTGAAACAACCTCAAAGCTTAAATTATAGAAAGTTTTAAAGAAAATGTTCTTTTGTCACTTGTAAGCATGATTATTTTTTATTGAATTAACACTATAAAAGAGTACTGTTGAATTAAATAAGACCAATTAAATTAATAAAAACAAATTTTTTAGCTTTCTGGAAACCTTCATCATATTATGTGGCAGTAAAGGAATTTTACAAATTAACACAAATTCTTCTTTCCAACCTCTTTTCCTGGTGCTTCTTTCTAGCCCTGGGTTTCTGAACCTTGGCACTGTCGACATTTTGAATGGGCTGATTCCCCATTGGCGGGAGTTATCCCGGGCTCTGGGAGATATTTAGCAGCATCTCTGGCCTCTACTCACTGGATGTCAGGAGCATAGCCCTGGCCTCTCTAAGGTCATGACAGTTAAAAAATACTTGGAGACATTGCCAAATGTCCTCTTGGGGTAAAATCACCCCTATAGGGAACCACCGCTCTGGCCCATGAGGCAATTTCTTCTTGTATGAACACATTTTCCTAATCCCTCATCACCCCTGAACTCCCCTCACACTCGGGTTTCCTTTACCTGAAACACCTTTTTTTCCCCTTTCCACTGACAAACTCATATTTACCCTTTAAAGACTAAATCAAATGCTAGTCTATATAGCTGCTCTACAGTTCATGCCAACTCAATTTCCTTTCCCTCGTGTAGGCCTGCAGGCACTGCACACATCTTTACTTATACTAATAGTGTTGACCATATGAAGTTGCAGTCATTTATTCACCCTTCCTTCTCTCTCCCAAGAGGCTATTTCTCAAAAGCAAGATCTGTGTAACTACCCTACCAAGTATGGTCTCTTGCACATGTCTCTGTAGGTATGTGTGTAGGAGAGAGAGAGAAAGAGAGGAAAGAGAAACCTGACAGACATATACACAGTACTCAGGTAAATGTTTTTATTGAAGCATAAGCTAAAGACTCTCTTCCTCTTTTTACTTCTGCAGCTCCTGCATGCTTCTAGCGTGACTTGCACATACGAGGTACTGAGTAAGAATGTGTTGGATTGAACCGAAAAACCAGAGATTGTAATGACGTGTCACGGCACTCTACCCAGGGTAACAGAGTGAGGAAAAAAATCACAGATTGTCTTCAATACACTCGGTGAATATTTGAAAACAAATGTGAGTAAATATTGAAAAGGAAGGGGTCCTCATACCATCCGAGTGAAGCTTTAGGAAGAGGAATTTATCTGAGTTAAGAAAGAATGACGGTGCTCTATCAGCACCCTTAATAGTCCAAGGGTGAGATGAGACTGTTGCTCTTTTAACAACAAAGATGGCAGGGGCTGTTTCAGAGTAACATGATAGAGGATTTGATACCTAACAGAAAATACAGAAAAGGAGAGAGAAGATAAATATCAACATTCTTTAAATGAGCTATTTAATGAGTAGATAAAATCATTTACACCCCCAGTCTGGGTGCTGGGATGATGATAGTATCACTCACCAAAATGCGTCAAAATACAAAAGCTTGGGGGTTAAGGAAGTTCAACATTGGAGATGCCGGTGAGGTGCCTCAATAAAACTATCAAAGAAACAGTTGGAAAGGTGAGAGTGAGGCTCAGAGAACCTGGGGAACCCAGAGACAGGATTTGGGAGTCAGTCACACAACTGAGGCCAAGGGACAAAACAGGATGGATGACTGAGGTTGGGTCTGTGACAAAAAAAAAAAAAAAAGGAAGGTGGGAAACAGGCGGGAGGGAGGGGAGCTGGGAGCACAGGCTTTGGGAGCCAGGGGGGAGCAACGTTTCAGGAATGTAAACATTTCAAGGATTTAAATGATGCAGAAGTTGGTCAGAAGGAGGGATGGGGAGGGGCCAGTGGGTCCCCTGATCTTCAGGTCTGCTGACTAAGGGGAGATGAGACTGGAAGCCAAACTGTTAGAGGGGAAGAAGGGAAGGAGCAGTGAGGATGCAATGGGGAGAGGGAGAGAAGAGACCTCAGCAAGTGTGTTAGTGAAAGGAAGGCAAGATCTGGTGCCACAACAGCCTGAGGGGACAGGAGGGCATAACAAGGTTTTGTTTGTTTTTAGTTGGGGAGTCTATAATAGTTTGTTGCTGAAGGGAAAATAACTGGAAAGTAGAAGATTTGGAAGCTAAGAGAAAGAAAACACTGTAAGTGAAGTCTTTCTAAAACTGGAATGGGATTGGGCTTCCTGAGGAAGGGCTGCCTTTGGAAGGAGCAAGGCCATCTTCCTCTGAAAGAGAAGGAAAGAAAAGTGGAAGAGTGAAGAAACATGTACCTGAGGTAAAGAGGAGAGTGAAGAGACCTCAGCTCTAGCCAATCTCACTCTGCTTGAGCAAGAGGGTAGATTGCAAGCCAAGGACTGGAATTCCGTGCAAATGTTCCTGAGACAAATGTTTCAGGGAATTGACAAGAGATGATTTAAAGGACTGCAAAGCACCAGAGAGGCCCCAGAATCCTTTTCAGGTGGACACATCTTTTTCTGGAAAACTCCTACTCACCCTTCAATACCCAGCTCAAATGTTCCCTTCTCTGATGTGCTTAGTTGGAAACTGAATTCATGGGACTCATTTTCTCTCCTCCACCTCCATAATCTTTCTAAACTATTTTTCTTGTATTTTACATTTCATGTTCACTCATTTGTCTCTCTCACTAGTTCTTGAACTTCTCAAAGGTCATACATAACTCAGCTCTGATTGAATGAATTCTGGCAACAAGGGAGCATATATTAAGTGCTCACACAGTAATGAGTGAGTGAAGAAATGAACGTATTAATGAGTAATCATGTTTCTCCCACTGGTGGAAGCTTACTTCTGCTTACAGTACCATCAATTAGTGGAGAGAGATGTCTCAAGGAGAGGCTAGTCCTCTTCTCTGGCTCTACAGGTTCAGAGAAAAACTGCACATGTGGATACATGTGAAAGAATAGCAGATGGGAACACTGGCCATGAAATGAACGTGAAATGCAAATGGTCTTCTCAGAACCCATAGGCAGTCATGAATAACAGAAGGAAAGAGTGGGAGGATGGGGAACAGGGTGAAAGAAATACCAGGCCCAAGAGATAATTTACAGTTGGGAACGGAATGACTTCTTAAATCGTAGGGTGTGTGGTCCAGAAAGCAGGGAACCACAGATGCAGTTACTGTAAAAAGCCCCTCATGATTTTTGTGGAAAAAAAAAAAAAAAAGACAGTCTGTTTTGAATCTGGCTCTCTCTCTAGCAGAACCTGGCCTTAAAAAGCCATGGCTCCATGAAATCCGGTTTCAGATGGAGTTCAGCTTGATGCTATGTCTGCTACCTTGCAACACTGGTGATGCTGTTTACTGACCCCCTGCTGAGTGTTCTACATATGTATCTTTATTTCTCACAACCTCCCTGCTAGGTGGGTGTGATTATATCTGTTTTACACACAAGGAAACTGAGGCGAAGAACAAATAAATAACCCCAAATTACACACTGGTACACAGGACCAAGTTTTTCTAATCTCACAGCCCATATCTTTCTACTTGGTTACACAGATGCTCCATCGAGTATAATTGGCAAGGAGTGATAATGGGGATACCTTGAATCAAGGCCAACTCCTGGGACCTTGATTAAGGTGTAAGGGGCCCCACATTGAGAAGGGCCTGGTGTTTAGTTTAGTGTTCTGCTGTTGCTGTCTTGAAATTTTTAATACTCTTTAAACAGGGCTCCGTATTTCTACTTTGCACTGTTCCGACTAAGTATGTACACAGAGTCATAGAATGTTGGAGATGGAAGGGCGTTAAGAGGTCACCCATTCTACCCCCACCATCTTGGAGATGAGGAAACTGAGGCACAGAGAGGAGAAGTGGCTACGTTTCATCACATAGCTCATTGGTGTCAGAGCAGTTATAGAACCCAGGGTTCTTCCTCCTATTCCCCCATCCCCTCCAGAGCCTTTAGAGTTACAGAAGGGAATTTTTCCCCTTTGTTACAGGAGCTTATCTCTAGCCAAAATATCCCTGTGGCTGAGCTGGGTCGACTCATTTCACTCCTGGGCAAATGGCCCTAAATTTTTCATAAAACCAAGTGCACACAAACCTGAATGTGATTCCAGCAAAACCACAATGTCTACTCTGTGGTAAAAGAAATCTTTAGCTGAGTGTCTCACCAAACACCTCTTTCTCCTGCCCAGACCTCCCCAACACACATTTCTTATGCTGGGGAAGGCTGGCTCAACCGCTGTCAGAGAGTGGACATTGCCAGGGCAATGTCAGGACAAGGTCAGGCTCAAGGCCGAGGACAGGGCTGCTCCCAAAGCTTACACAGATAGGGGAAGCACTGGGCCCAAGGCATAGATATTCCACATCTACTAAATCCATACCACACTAAACCCCTTCAGGCAGCCCTCAGGTCATCAAGACAGGTAACCAAGCATTTGCAAGAATTAGCAAGAGTCTGTGCTCACTCTTCCACACCCACATATTTGGAAGTTATAATGATGAGGATGTAGTGCTCTGCTTTCCAGCGTCAGACACACCTGAGTAGATGGCTGTGCTCAAGTTTGATTGTTTTGAAATCACCACAGCCCAAAGGAGAGGAATGTGGCCCATTTAGATTACCAAGGAAACTGGTTATGGTTTAAAAGAGCTTATCTATGTTTCCTGGAATCATGGAAAGGTTTTGTCAATAGGAAAAGTATGAACCATTTCCATTTTCAGCTTAGCAAGATGGGAGAGACAGCCTAGGGTAGAAGCACCACAAAGGCAAGGGGGTTTGTCTTTTATTCTCTGATGTGTTCAAATACCTGAACAGGACCTAGTTCATAGCAGGCACTCAGTTTATGTTAATATTGCTGTGTGAATGAATACTACTTGTGATTTTAAAGGATCCTTAAGAGATCGGTATAAATGAGTGAATGCTGGCTTAGCGCCTATAGCTCAGTGGCTAGGGTGCCAAGCACATACACTGGGGCTGGTGCCCAACAATTGACAACTACAACCAAAAAATAGGTGGGTGCTTTGGCAGGCACCTGTAGTCCTACCTATTTGGGAGTCTGAGGCAAAAGAATTGCTTAAGCCCAAGAGCTTGTGGTTTCTGTGAACTGTGATGCCACGGCACTCTCCCAAGGGTGACATAGTGAGACTCTGTCTCAAAAATAAAAAGAAAGAAAAAAAATTAAATAAATGAATGAATGCTACAAGGTCATAGATTTCTCATTTTAATATAATGATTTTCAACTGGTGTGCTGTGAGAGGATCTCAGGTGTACCACGAAATTTTTAAAGATCATTATGTAAATTATTTTTGAAAGAAGTTCACAGCACATTTTTTTTTTACTGTTTTTTGATCAACATAATTTAAGTGTGCCTCAGACGTTTAACTATAGGTTCAAGTGTGCCATGAGATAAAAAAGGTTAAAAACCACTGCAATGTAATGTGGCAACAAAAGAGGGATATTTGAGGGACTCTGAGGAGGCAGAATAGGTCTATGATGTTTCGCATGTGTTTGATACAAAGGATGACAAGCAAAGGTGGGAAAACACTAGAAGTTACCATTGCATTTCTTGAACTATTCCCCTATGGCTCTGTGGATTAGGCTAATTCTAGTAAATCTATCAGATGGTGGGGTGGAGGATGCCCAACCTTGACCTCCCTTTTCCTCCTGGGTTACTCTTTCCCTATTCTGAACAGTCTTGCTGGGACTGTAAATCAAGAGGCTAAGTCCTGGAGCCAGGGACGGGAGGGGGGCTTATGATTTAAGAACAGGCAATTATACCCTTTTCTCAAATCTTTCAATCTTAAGGCCAAAGCAAGGATGCAAAGGAAAAATTAATGGAGTATTGGGGTGATGCTTGTGGCTCAAAGGAGTAGGGTGCTGGCCCCATGTACCAGAGGTGGTGGGTTAAAACCCGGCCCCAGTCAAAAACTGCAAAAAAAAAAAAAAAAATTTAATGGAGTATGTTTATTCTTCCAATGGCCACCAGACAAGGTGGCTCCTGCTGCCTGGATGTCCTAAGTTTTTCCAGTTCCTACCCAGCCTCTGAGCTAATTTCTGCAGCTTCTTGTTCTTTCTACAATCTCCCCCAGTCTGCCCTAGGTACATTCCTTTGTTATTTATATTAGCTGGTTGGCTTATTGCTGCTTAGAGCTATAGAACCCCACCTGATTGGGGCAGCACTTGTGGCTCAAGGAGCAGGGCATCGATCCCCTATACCAGGGGTGGCCAAAATTGCAAAAACAAAAACAAAAACAAAAAAACACCTGATTCAGTTACTGGTCACTAGTTGGCACCTCAGTTAGGAACAGTTCCAGCCCCAGGTGGACCGAATGCCATACAAGTTTGGTGTTAGTAGGATACAGGCAAGTTGGTTGAGGCCGTCAGTACCACAAGCTTCATTCTATGTGCCTTAATCTCACCTCCCGCTCCAAAGGGATCACCATATTCAGAACCATCCAAGGTCTGTGTCACCTGTGGGCTCTGCTCTGCTCTGGGTCTTGAAGGCCATGATCATGTCTCAGAAATCTTCCTCCCTTGTGCGTGGCCCTATAGGCACATAGGGTTCTTGCTGAGACGTATTCAGATGGTGTAGACTTATGGTTCTCAACCGTGGCCCTACCTTTGAATCACCTTGAAACTTATAGAAATACTAATACCAGACCAAAATTTCATTTCGGTTGTTCTGAAATAGGACTCAGGAATTTTTCTAATTTTGTTTTTTGAGATAGTTTTAAGCCAACCAAAATATTGCAAGAAAAGCAATTCCCAGATTCCTGATTGTCAATTCCTAACCTTTTAAAAAGAAAATAATGGATGGGTATGTATGCATATGTGTATGCAGACCTATAAAGTCTATTTATAAATATATTTATTAAAACGTATATATATTTTTATTTGCTCCTGAGTGTGTATTTATAGAGAGAAAGAGGAAAAGAAAGAAATGAATCAAATTTATGTATGTGGTCTTTTTCCTGACATCATGATCTACCACTACTAAAGATTCTGGCACATTCCCCACACAAGAACATGCTTTTGTGGTGCCATATACCACCTTCCCACTCTGAAAATCAACACCAGCACAACACTGCCTTCCAATCCCCTGACCCCATTCAGTTTTCTTCGACACCATCTTTTTCCTTGTTCCTCTCTACAGAGACCCATTTGGCGAATTGTTCTTCAGTCTGGATCTGTGGAACAGCTCCTCCTTCTTTCTCTGGCTCTTGCTCTATATCCTGGAAAATCTCATAGTGTACAGACCTTTCATTCACTGGGATGACCCTCAACTTGGACCAGCTGGTTGTTTTCTCAGACTCAAGCCTTGAATTTTTGACAAAAAAACTGAAGAAATGATGCTATGCTCTTCTCAGACAATCGCATCAGGGACTGTACTCTATCAATCTACCCCACTACTGGTGATGTTAACCTTCATCCCACCTGGCTAAATTTGTCTGCTGAGTTCCCTTCTGTGAAGTCACAATTTTTCCTTTGTATTTGATTATCGTTTTGTAGAGAGATGGTCCAATATTACACCAGTACACTATTCCTCATCAAACCTCCATCCTGTAGCTTCACATCCATTAATGACTCCCGCCTTTATCATTCACAACTATGCTAACTGCCACATGGAAATTGTCTATTGCCATCATTTATTTATTTTTTATTTATTTATTTATTTTTATTATAGATAAAAATATGCACCATAGATGTGGCCCAGCCCATCACCCTCCCTCCACCCAAACCTCCCCCCTCCCTTCCCCTTCCTTGGTCCTTTCCCCCTAGTCTTGGGGGATAGTTCGGTTATAGCCTTCATGTGAAAGCTATAGTTTAGCTTCATAGTAGGGCTGAGTACATTGGATACTTTTTCTTCCATTCCTGGGATACTTTGCTAAGAAGAATATGTTCCAGCTCCATCCAAGTAAACATGAAAGAGGTAAAGTCTCCATCTTTTCTTCTGCTGTTTCTTCAGCTCAACCCAGTCTTTCTCAAATCTTTCTACCAAAATAGTGCTTGCTATGGTCACATGCAATTTTCTTTTTGCCAAATCAAGACAATAACAAAAACTTTCTTTCAATTTTTAATCTAACTTGACATCTTAGCAGAATTTGAATTCATAGACCACTCTCTCCTGTGTTGATAAAATTTCCTTCCTTGACAAAAGTGACTCTACCCTAACTTGATTTTCCTACTATTTCTGGTCAATACATTTTCTGTGCTTCTTGTGGGTTTACCTTTCCTATTCCAGCCATTAGATGTTAAAGCACCATGAATTTTGATGCTTAGCCCACATCTTTCTTCACTTTACATTCCTTCCCTAGGCAATCTTATCCATAATTATGTCTCAAAATTTACACAAATGGCTAAAAATCTGTACCTCTAGCTGTAGCCTTCCCTCTGAGCTGAAGATCTTGTATCAAACTGTAGTGTTGAAAATTCCTCTTGTATGTCTTGGGGTCACCTTAAATTCGATATATTTCGAGACTAAAATGTGTTATTTTTCTCTTTTTCTTTCATGGAACATGCATGTGTGCACTTATGCTGTCCTCGTCCAGAGTACTTGATTTTCCTACTATTTCAGTCTCAGTGTGTGGCATCACTAGCATCGTCTGGGTGATTGCATTCTCTAAAATCTCTTATGCAAAAACTTTTTCCTTAAAGTGGTAGTATTAGGAGGTGGTGCTTTTGGTAGATGATTAGTCATGCAGACAGAGCTGTCAGCGTGGGATTAGTGCCCTTATCAAAGAGTCCCAAGAGAGAGCCCCCTCACCCCCTTACCCCTTCCATCATATGAAGATACAGAGAAAAGACTGCCATCTTTGAACCAAAAGGTGAACCCTGACCAAACATCGAATCTGTCAGCATCCTGATCTTAGACTTCCTAGCTTCCAAAACTGTGAGAAATAAATTTGTGTTACTTACGTGTCATTAAATCTATGGTCCTTTTTGTTATAGCACCTGAACAGACTAAGACAATCAACATCTACATCGTCTGGTGACTAGTATCTTCTCTCCTGTGTTACCATGTTTAGTATTTTCCTTGGTCCTATAGAGTTCACTGCTTAAAGTAATTCTTGAATTCTTCAGTACCATTACGTTTTTATTGTCATTATAAGCCAACTTTATCATCATTACCTGGATATCTACATTAGCCCACCAAACAGTTTTCTATAGTATCTTCTCCTCTGAGCTCTAATTTCTTCTTTTCAGGGCAACTAAATTTTATCCTTCTGAAGATGAAATAGTGTCACTCACCAGCCAGAGTCTAACACAGTGCCAACACTACCCACCACTGTCTGCTCCTATCTTTAGCTCTGATTCAGTATTATGCCACCTCCTAACCCTTTATCTTCCTTTCCAAACTTACAGACCTCTCAGTGTTTAACATGTGCTCCTTCCTTGCATCTCTAGACTTTTGCCTCTACTCTTTTTTTTTCTTTAATAGGATAATTCTAATGAGGCTACAGCCCCTCACCCCAGTGTACGTTCAGCATATAGGTAAGCTCAAAGTCCTCTGGGCTCTCATTGTTGGCTGTTTTGTATAGTTTAGGGCTTACAGTGAGAGATATTATACAGAATTATTGTCTTTGGTAGCAGTGAGGTTAACAGGATCCCAAACACAGAAGCCAGATGGCAGAACTTAACTGTCAGAGCATGCTGAGTGCTATTAGCATAATTACTGATAAGGTCAGAAGGGCCTGACATTGTCAAAGCCACATAGATAGTTAATAGGAGGCAAGAGGATTGCTTGAACCCAGGAATTTGAGGTTGCTGTGAACAGTGACGCCCTGGCATTCTAGCCTGGGGCAACAAGGTGAGACTCTACTGCCAACAAAAACTTTTTCAGAACTCTGGGAAATGACTAAATGTTTGCAACAACTGAAGGAAGATTTGTCCAATAACTGAATCTTAGTAAAAAATATTGAGTTTTGAGACACTCTCAACATGACCAATTCTCATTATCCTCTCCATAGCTCTATAGTGGACTTGAAAACCAACAGCCTCATAACTGTCATAGCTTTGACAGCCAATAGTATATCAGTCACGGGAAGGGACATAGGGGTTTGGAGATCTTATACTGACACATCACAGGGAATTGTCACTATTTGATCAATTAGAAACTTGCTGAGAAGAACCATTATTAGGGTTTGTCTGCATTTGATCCAACTTAGACTCTGTACTAAGAACCCATAGGCAACACATTTGTCAAAAATGATCAGCAGCAATTTTTTTTAAATTTTTTTTTAAAGTTTTTTTTTTTTAATTCGGCTTCATACCAATAACATACATACAGGATTTTTTTTTTTTTGCAGTTTTTGGCCAGGGCTGGGTTTGAACCCTCCACCTCTGGCATATGGGGCCAGTGCCCTACTACTTTGAGCCACAGGTGCTGCCCCCAGAAATTTTTTAATATTGAAGGTTTCTCAAGCAGCACCACCAGTTAGGTATAACAAAATGCTAACTAAAGATATTAAAATGGAAAAATTGTAGAATAACTGTCTATAGGTAGCCTTGAAAAGCTTTGAAAAGTTCTTGGAATTATTGAACATTATACACATGCACAGAGATGTTCACATATCCAGGATTATGCAAATACTCAGAGGACCCGAGCTAATCTAAAAGTAAACACAGTAATGCAGGGAACACAGCACTGTCAGATCACTCTTGAGAAAGAAGAATAAAGATAGAGAACTTACAGTTTTTTAATTTGTACGTTACTGCAAATTTCAGTAACAAGAAAGTGTGGGTCTGGATAGAAATATAAATCAATGAAAGATGACTGATTTTTTTCCAACTAACTTTGGAAAAGAATGCCAAGAAAATTCAATGGAGAATGAATAGTTTTTTCAATAATAACTACTGGAACGTAAGGATAGTTGCACACTAAATAAGAATACTGAAATCCTACCTCAAGCAATACACAAAAATCAAGTTAAAATGGAACAGAGATGTAAATGTAGCATTATAAATTATAATTCAATACCTTTAGAAGAAGGCATAGAAGTAAATCTTTGTGCTCTTATTTTAGGCAATTTGTCAATATGAAACATCAAAATAAATAAAAAAAGAAAAAATATATATTAGACGTCATCAAAAGTAAAAACTTTTGTTCTTTAAAGGATACTATCAAATAAAAAGACAACCAACATGATGGAAGGAAATATTTTTGAATCATATATCTGATGAGTGACTAGAATAAAAAATATAAATAAATTCTCCAAATGAATAATAAAAGAACAGATTAGCCGATTAAAAATTACTGAAAACTAACATAATGTTAACATAATGTTATATGATCCAACAAATCCATTTTAGGTATATACCCAGAAGAATTGAAACATATGTTCACCCAACATCTTCCACAAATGTACAAATAACAGACTTATTCATGACAGTCAAACAGTGGGAACAATCTAAGTTTTCATCAACTAATAAATGGATACACAAAATTTGGTATATCTATATTATTCAGCTACTAAACAGAATAAAGTCCTGATATATATTACAGCATAAATACAGCTTGAGAACATATTAAATTAAGAAGCCAGACACAGAAGGCTGCATATTACACAATTCCAATTGTTTGTAATGTCCAGAATAGGGAAATCCAATGAGAAAAAAAATAAATGAACGACTGCAAGGGACTAGGGGAAAAGGATATGGACTGACTGCTAATGGGTATTGGGTTTCTCTGTGTGGTAATGAAAATGTTCTATCATTAGAAGAGGTGATGATGGTACAACTTTGTGAAGATACTAGAAAACTGAATTCTACATTTTAAAGCATGAGTTTTACAGTATGTGAATTACATCTCAATGAAGTAGCTATAACAGAAAAGAAGTTACAGTAAATGACTTTCTAGTTATTCCTCAAAGAGGTTCATGTTCTTAGGCGACTTTACCCTGGAGAATATGGAACACTCAGACATGTTGGGGACTATTTGTTCATATGATGTATGTTATAACTGATTTGCAGACACGGAAGAGACTTGGTCATATCCCCAACTCTGTTATAACAGGTGTATGAGAATAAGGTAACAAATTGGATCCTAGCACAGGAATTCTACTGTGTTCCAGGGAAATGGGAAATGGACATACATGTTAACACAAGAATTTTTGCCTCACTTTCTCATAAAAATAAAAAAAATCTGATATAAAAATATAAGATTATTTGTAATGAGAAAATTAAAGTGAAAGGGTCTGAACCTCCCCATTATATATCTATATGTATATCTATATTTATATCTATATACATCTATACACACATATGCTTAAGAGAATTATTGGAGACTGGTATCACTCTTAAAAATTTATACACTCATATTCATTTGAAATTAAAAATAAACAAATACAAATTTAAGAGACATAATAATGACAGATCACTACAAGTCAACCCAATAAAGTAGTAATCCCAGTGAAAAGTGCTATGCCCAATACTGAATATATGTTAGAGCAGATTAATATAACCCAGTGGATATGGAATGCAAATGCTGAAAAATCATCTTCTTTCTATTTCTGTTAGAATAGAGTGGTGTTTTTCAAACTTGTTATGTCATAGCATACTTGAACCTTCAGTTAAACTTCCATGGCACACTTAAATTATGTCGACCAAAAAAAAAAATAAATAAAATAAATAAATAAATAAAAAGTGTTGAAGAAAAAGAATATATGTACTGTGATTTGAACTTCTTTCAAAAATAATTTAATTAATGATCTTTAAAAGTGTCCACAGCACACCTGAGATCCTCTCATAGCAAACCAGTTGGAAATCCCTGGACTAGAGGGGAAGGAACAGTTTGCATTATTTTGAGGTAGAAAGCAGTAAATGCTTATCTGCTTGCTCCAGGGTAATGTTAACTCTTCTGCCCTGTGTAGGAACATAGTGCACAGTGAACTAGACTACCTGGCTCCCACAGGACATCCTGTTGATCCACTGCTTGAATGACATTACTTTAAGCACAGCAGATGTGCTAGAAATGTTAGAGGCTGGTATGTTAGAGACCATGATAAGGTGTATATGTTCAAGAGCTCTCAAAAATCTCAAAGCTGAGGTTCTGTTGACCCACCACATAGGGACCAGCTAAGGGTAAAAAGAGAAGTGAAGAGTGGGCAATAGAAAAGAGAAATCACAATCATTTGTAGATTCAAGACTGGCTGCTATGATAGGGCTTATAATATATCCCATAAAATTCCCATTGTAAACCTATCAATAGGAAAAGAAGATTAACGAAATCTTGAAACAGGGTGTCAGAATTTATATTACATTCTGCATGTGAAATAAAGCAGCTCAGCAGGGAGAGTATAGAGGATGGCACGTGCATTGCCTGGTAGACCTTTTAAGAGGCAAGCATTCACTCACCTGAATGCAACCTGAGTGAGTGTTGATAGTTAACAAAGATTCATTTCCCGGAACTGCCCTTGGCTGAAGAGAGCTGTTTCTTCCAAGTTCAGGCATCTTCCTGGGTATTTCCACTTCCAGTGCTTGTTCATTGCAAGAGTACCAGCCTTCCAGCATAAATTCTGAAGAAATCTTATGAGCCAACACATATCTAATACCCCCTGTATAAATTAGTGAAGCCCCCACAGTTTAAGTTATCCATCTGCCTATTTCTGCTTTTTGATTCTCTCAGGTATTGATTCTGAGCCTGCTTCCTAATAAACCTTCTGCCTACGAATCTCTATCTCAGAGTCAACTTCTTAGGGAACCAAGATCTTTCTTAATTTCACTTGTACAATGACTTAAAGGACACACTGGGGTAGGTCATTATGGATAATTTCTTTCTTGACTTTGGGATTTAATAACACCCAGCATCCTATTGGATGGTTTAGGGGCCTAACCGTTGTTTGGATGTTACATAACATAGGCCCCTTTTGGCTAGTTTTATGTTTTTTGCTGTAAATTCTTTAGTTTTTTTGCCTGTAAGATCCCAGAGTATGCTAATCAATTTGTAAGAACAAATGATAGATGGATTATGCTATGTTATGTTAAATAATGATAAAAAGTAGATAATTTCTTCCAAAGATATATAGAAACATAAATAATGTTGTGTATATTTATGAAAGTTTGAGATACTCAAAGATTAGGAAAAGTAAAACCTGCATGGATGGAAACAAATGAATCTGCCAGCAACACTGATAAGCCAAACAAGTTGAAATATTCACGGGTAAATCAGAACGGACGTTGTCAACTGTGTTTCTTGGAGGTGAAATAATGGACCATGACAGTCTGTCTTGAAACTTTTGTAGTGACCATGTATGTTCCCCATTATATATTCTTGAGTAAGAAGGCAGCCATCCTTTCTCAACCTTGTTCATATGGTCTGATGTTTTACAGTAGGGAGAATTGGTCTCTCTGTCAGGCAGAGTTGAATATAAATCTATGATATTGCTCTCATGTAACTTAGTTTCTATTTCTTTGCTTCTTCTCAAATTCCAATATTCTTTTTTGTTATATTCCCTAACTTAAGTTTCACTGACTTTAGCACATTGCAGAGATTTAACGATTGTCTTGTAGGAAAAGTGATACATAAAAGCCATTTACTCTTATTTGAGATATTTGTGTTAGCTACTTTGAAAGTTAGATTTTTTTCATGAGATATTATGCTTCTTTATAATTAATATTAGTCATCTCTATAATCTGTCATTAATATACATGTTATGTATATAGAACAGACAAACAGAATAAAGACAGCACATCAGAGTTCATTCAATTTATTTTTATATTACTTTTATTAACTTTGAAGACTAAAGTATTGACTATAGTAATGAGACAGACTCCACACCAATCAATGTTTAACAATACAATGTTCAAGTTAAAAACATGTGACTTTATGAAGGGGCCAAGGGAAGAAAGATTTATTGATAATGACTGAAACACTTCTTTGTGTAAGTTATTACATTATGGATGAGGTTAAGATATTCATGTCTAATTATTTACCTGGGTGATGAAATGAATATTTGCCTTCCTTTGAATACTTCTCTTAGAGCATGAGGTTACTCTCTTCCTGACTGAAGGCTTCATCTCTTGGGCTCTTGGGCTCTTGGACTCTGTCAGTGTTGGTGCCAGCGCTCAGCTGAGTCCTTCTCTGGGATTTCCATCAAAGACAGCTGCCACATTCAAAATCACACTTTTTTTTTTGGAGAGGCACAAAATGCAATGGGATAGTTTTTGGTTTTGTTTTATGTATAATAAGTCTTTGTCAATTGATTCTAAGACAGTTTTGCTTTTCTCCACTAGTGAATGCTAAATGTTGCTGTGTGGTCTTTAATGTGTCTGTAAACTCAGGTCTCCCTCTTACATCTACATTATGTTAGGCTATGCTATCTCTGAGTGTGTGATAATGGATAATCTCAATGCTATGATAGAAATCTTTACTTTCAGGTATAAATTTTATATCCTTGAAAAATAAAATAAGAGTTTTAGTATTTGTATGTAATATAATGAATGCCCATCAAGGAAAATCTCTCAGAGTAATATATATGAGAAGATACAAGAATAAAATGCATACAGCCAAAAATGTAAGTATTTGGGAAGGAACATCTTCCTGCAAAGGGTCTGAGGAGGAAAGGCTTTGGTACAGAGAAAGGGAGAGCACAGGAGCACGTGTGGCTCAAGTAGAGAGACACAGAGAAAGCTCAGGGGGTTACAGAAGAACCTTTATGCAATAGGATCTTGGCATCCGAGGAAAGACTTAGGCTTTTATTCTGATAGGGAAAGGGGCATTTGGAACTGTTTGAAGATTTATTGTCATGAATTAATTTATATTTCAACAGTATCATGTTAGCTTCTTATGTAAAGAATAGACAATAGGAGGAAAAAAATGAGTAAAAGGTAACTTCAAACAAGCAAAGTATTTGGAACTCTTTGGAAATTAAAAATAGAAAGGTATATGCTTAACTTTCTAAAAATATATTTCTTATGACAGGAGCATACTGTGGGAAATGAGAAAAATAAGCCATCATCTCTTCAGTTTTTTATTGTATTAAAAGCTTTACCTAAGTCAGTAAGAAAAGTTAAGGAAATAATATGTGTAGGGGTTATAAAGAAAGAAACACGTTTATCATTCTTTATAGACAATAAAATTCCTATACAGGAAAACACTGAACAAATACAAATACAATTAACAAGACAGTTTATCAATTATGACCTTATAAACTAACAGCAAAGATTCATATAATGTAATTTGAAAAGATGCAATTATAGTAGCAATAAAAATTGTAGGCTGTCTAGAGACTGAAACTGAAGATCTTTTGTACAATTATAATTAAGCACATAAACTTTCCTTTACTAAATGGAAAGATTTGCTGTGTTTATGCATGCAAAAAATTTGTATCAAAAAAGATCCAACCCTGTCTCTAAAATGATTAAATGTCAACGAAGGGCTGGGTACTTTTCTGGGAATTAGGATACTCAGTGAACAAAGCAGAACACAAATTTCTGTGTATTTCTTCCCATGTTATTTCATAAATCTAATACAATTCTAATTCAAATGATGGGAGGATTATTTTCCTGAAAATTTTCACAGGTTATCAGGGGTGCCAAACTGTTTTTCCTCTGCTGCACATTGGAAGAATCAGACTTGTCTTGAGCCACACATCTTAAATACACAAATCACTAACGAAAGCTAATTAGCAATAACACCAAAAAAGGTCTGTGTGTAGTGCGTGCTTTTCACAATATCTGACGCCATAGTTAAGCAAAAATTGTCCTCACAAAATCAGTATGGTTGGACACCCGTGGATGGAAGAGGCAGAAACCAAATATATTCAATATACTTTTGAATAAAAGAGCTACTGAGAAAGATGAATTAGCAGGAAGAAAAAGAACACGTATATATAGATAGAACTACTGTAGTGTTCTCACGATTAAAACATTTCCGTCCTGGAACAGTGACATTTACAACAGATAATAGTACAGAAACCAGAAGTTCTTTGCTGAAGGACTGTGTATACATTGCCTGACTTTCCCATAATAGTTCCCTCAAGACATACTCCTAGCCTCTTGATACTTCTGGAATCTTGAAAATATCACATAAGCACACAGCTGAACATCTCGTATTTATCAGATAAAAAGAGCACTACCAAAAATACTGCTTTTTCAAAGAGATTAAATATTTTGTAGAATATCTAGCCTAATATGGCTCCCTAAAATGTTTAAGTTTTCTTGATAGAAATGAACTTCTTACACAATTTTCAGTTCGTTAAATATTAAAGTGGGTATGAATCTGTTTGGTTTTACTTAACCTTGCAACACCATAATCTTCCTCTCTCCTGAAAAACAAGATATTTTGACCAAACAATGTTGAAGCGTTCACAATGTAGATTACCATGACGGACATTAGTTTTCAAGTGTTGCATGTATCTCGATTTTCTGGCTGTAACTTGAGAATATTTTTTGTTTCCTCTGTGGATTATGATCCGTTTCATAGCTTCTGTTGTAGCCAGAATTTCTCTCCATCTCTGATGGGTCTTTGGACTTGAAAATTCAAAGAATAAATCCATGGACAATGCAAGTAAGTGAAAGGACAGGTTTGATAGAAAGATAGAAGAGCCAATCAGGGGAACAGAACCTTTGCCTCTGGCAGCACAGAGGTACCTGGGTGGGAAGCCCATTTGGACCTCTGTCTAGGGTATTCTATGCTGCATTTCCTATCATGAGGGCAGAGGGGTTTGGGGGAGATGGAATGTCACAACCCTTTGGCACCAGGGATTGGAGGCAGCAGTTAATTTTCAAACTGCCTTTGTGCAGGGTTGTGATCCCATTTGGGTGTGTTCTATGCTCTGGGAGGATCAGCCTCTTGTTCAGTGTGTGTGTTCCCTGCTCCTGGAGAGGTGGCCCACTGGTCAGGCTTGTTTTTACCAGTTGTTTGTGCTTGGAGAGGGGATCTGTGACTAGACTGAACTCACCCAGGCCTAGAAAATGGGGGCGGGGGGAGATCCCTGTCCAACGCTGAGTGGGGAAATTCTGTATCATTATCATATCTTACTGGGTACATCTTTGTCTTTTTCATTCTATTTCCTTGTGACTTGTAGAATACGTGCAAATATAGATCTTCTTAGTCACTACCTATCAGAGTGTCTCATACTGAGTAAGCCAACAGTGTTTTTCTTTAACAATTGCTGTATTGTGCTACGGGAACAGCAATCTAAGCTTCTTAAATGTCAAACTTAGATCCTAACTGTGTAGTCAAATTGACAAATTTCCATTTGTAATTAGTTTTAAAAATAACAGCTTTTATGTATAGTGCTAATTATAATAAAATTTAGTCAAACTATATGACAATGTACCTTAAAAAAATGTTGTCATTGAACAAACCTACTGGTTGAAATTTATAAACTACTGCAGGAGAAATATCAAAGTGTACTTATTACTTCATTATTGTTTTTTCTTGAATATAGACTACTGTCCTTTAAATTCTCTCTCTCTCTTTTTTTTTTTTTTTTTTTTTTTTTCCGGGGGTGGTTTCGAACCCGCCACCTTCAGCATATTGGGCCAGCGCCCTACTCTGTTCAGCCACAGGCACCACCCTAAATTCTCTTTTTTAGCTAGAGATGACACTGTGGAATCACATTTCTAATTACCTCTAGATTCTAAGGCCAGGCAATTACTTGATTTAGGAGCTCTGTTCTATAGTCTCTTTGCTGATTTTATTAACCAGGATTTTTCTTCTTTCTCTAATAGGAATGAAAATGAACATGTACTAGGGATCAACTTTAGTCCAGAAGACATGGTAGGATGCCAGTATACCCAAATTTGAATGAGGTTTAGGAGATACACAGAAAGTCTCTGGCCAGTTAAGTAGCTTTTGGCTTGCCTAGCAGCTATATTTACTGAACATTTTGGTCGTCTAATTTTATAACACATTTAAATGACTTGAGAGCATCATGAGAATAGGATATTTCTTTGTCTAGGTTAACCTAAACCCAAGTAGTTAACAGCAAATTTGAAGAATTTGTCATGAACTTTTCCACTCTTATAAAGTATCCTATTATCACTAAAAATTATAATCATCTTATAAATGAAGCTAGCCTTCAGATATCCTTTGACATATTTATTTAATCTATTTATATACCTTCTGCTGCTCTTACTTCATTAAACCCCCCCAAAAAATAACAAGATCCACCAAGCTGTGCTGTAAACTAACTTATGTATTGGCAGATATATTAGTGGTGTATATATATATATATATACTTTTTTTTTTTTTTTTTTTTTTTTTGGTTAAGCAGTCTGGGTGAGGTTCAGCAGGGCCAGTGCTCTAACCAACGAGCTGCAGTGCTTAGCCTAAATACCTGTACTTTTAAGCAACCTTCAATTTGTTCAATATGACTTAGTACTAAACTATGAAAATTATACCTTTAGATTCTACCTTTGAAACTATTTTCAAAGATAAAATATAAATTTACATTTGATCATGATTGATAATACCTGGTTTCAGACTTTTCTAACCTGTATAATAATACATTGAAAATAATTCTTTTAAAAAAATGGATGTACTCAATGAAAACTGCATTACTAATGTAATTCAACTTCAGATTTTAATTCTAAGTGGTTGCTTAGCAGAATCAGCACTTTAGCCTAAAGCAGAAAAAATAGTCTTTTAATTATGATAGCTCGGTCTGTTGAACATTTGACTTATTGTTTCTTTTAGATTATAATGGCACTCAATCAGTTATTTTTACCATAATTTGAGCCTGGAAAATAATTATAGAGGCAAAGAGAAATAATGTGAATTGCTTGATATTTAAAACTCAAAAATGAATACTAATTCAATGTCACCAAGAAGATATAATTCAAATGTATGTTTTTCAAATTGATACTTTTCATCAATGTCCTGTGACTACTTATTAGTTTCAATTTACTGAAATTCTAATAACTTCAGCTCTTTGGACATTACAAAGAAAGTAAATAAATAATATGATATTTTTTATTATGCAATTATTATATATAAGTGATGAAAATATACAAAAACAATTACAATTTATATCAACATATGTTGCCTTTGGTGCACATTTATGTATGTTGAATACAACAATTATATAGAGACATAAATGAGAAATTTCATGAACATGATTTAATACCCTCTTCAACAACAGAGGTACTAATAATATTGAGGAAGTTAATTTTGTCTTGACATCAAAAACTTCATGATAAAATATAAACCTGTTTATATATGAACTATTTTCCACAAAAGTATAATAAAAAGTCAAAAACAAATCTTTCTTTAATATGTTAAGGCATTTTTAAAGCAAATAGAGCCAGTAAACAGAGGTAGTTTTTCTTAAAAGCTTTATACAAATTTATTTATATAAATTTAAGCAAATATGTTATGACATAAATAAGAATCTCAAAGAATTTACACCTAATGACCTTAATGTTTAGTAAGCTTATGACCAAAACCATCTTATATTGCAAAGAAAATAAAACCTTCCCTAGTCAAAAATATTAGCTGTATTATTCAAGTAAATGAGGAGATTTGTTTCCTAGTATGTTAAATATTCTTTTCTTCCAAAATTTTAGGAACTCTCGCAACAGTTCTTCAGTACTCTGGAGAATATTTTAAGCACCAAAGGAACCTTAAAAAATAGTTGCTTACTTGAAATTTAATTAAACCTCTCATACATTTATGGTGAGATTGTTGTACTACAATGGCTGAATATGTATAATTATCAAACTCTTTCTATAATAAATGTTTCTATTTTAAATAAAGTATTTAATATAGAACAGAGAGATGTTTCAAATATGTATTTTGTGGGTTTAAAAATATGGCAAAAAGTAACTCATAAACTTCCACCTTCTCCTGTTAAGTTTTCCTCATAAATCCACAAGCCTACAACATATTCACTATTTTATTTAATGCTATTTTTTAATTGTTGCTTCAGGAAGTAGAATTAGTTCTTTTATAATTCAAAAATACATATAGAAACAATCACTCTGAAGTCATTTTTAGCTTTCAGGACAGCATAAGAATGCCACATTTTTTTCAAGCTTCACATAAACCAACTCTTTTGTCATGGTACATAATATTTATAAACATTTAAACATATTCTATTTCCATAGTTATAGATATGGACATTTGAACTATAATCTACTCAAACTGATCTCTAACATAGTTTTGCTGTGCTTCATAGACCAATGAACTTACCATCTTTTCTGAGCTTTACATATTCTAGAAAATGTTTTTTGATATCAAGTCACAATATATTTGTCAACATATTTCAAAGAAAATAAAATGTCCCCTACTCAAAGAAATGATCTATACCAGAAAAATAAATGAGGAAGTTTGCTTTTCAGTATTCTCAAACTTAAATTTCTATGAAAAATTACTTTTGGTATAAACTGGGAAACTTTCATGATTTGGAGTCAAAGAAATGTATGTTTGAACTACATCAATATTTCTTATTTCACTTAACTTGAAAAGTGACTTAGCCTCTTTGAGAGTCAACTTCATTAACTTCACAACATGAAGATAATAACATCTATGTGCAAGGTTGTATGTAAGATATCTCATACCCGGTACATGCTCAACTGAGTTTTATTGAAATTAATTAGGACCCTATTTTTTTTTTAAATCTCATTTCTTCTTTCTATTGCTAAGTTGATATAAACCTATAAATTTGGAACATTTTTGTTATATTTCGGAACAGAGCCAATCTATTCATACTAAGTCTATAGGTTTATTGGAACATTATTTCCTTAAAAATGTTCAATTCCTGAGATAGTGGTAATTTATTTGGTTAATATTAATGCATTTTCTGCATTCTCCTAAAAATTAACATTCCCAGTTGTTTAGATGAGCTAAGAATGTTTTGGAAATATAAATATCTCTGAAATATTGACTAATCATGAGTACTCTCATTATAATATTTTGCATACTCTTTCACATAGAAAGAGTACAAAGTAGTGGACAGAGGTAAACTATGTATTTAATTTAAGGCTAAAGCTCTGTCCCACTGAAAATGAAATATCATGTAAAGAATTTAAATCTTACTACTTTAAGAACATGATTAAACATGCCATATTTTTGATTATATTAATATTTACAAACTCTTTAAATATGTCAAAGAATATTTGTATTGTAAGCAGTCTATAATAAAAGATAATTATAGATTTTAAAAATAATTCCTAGAGATTTGTTAAAGTACAACACTAAATTTATGGACGAGGATGTAATTACTAGGTGATAAAAGCAGTATCTTTTATAATATTAGAAGAGGGACAGCATTGAAATTAAGATGACATGCATTTAAAAAAATAATAATTCCTAATTTTAATTATCTACTCATTGCAAAATAACATATTGTTAAAGATGATATGTCAGTGTAGTAACATAAATTCTAAAAGGTATTTTTTCCCTTGTAGGTACAATTGAATGATCATCACTAGCCAGGTACTATTAATGACCTAATATGTGTTATGTCATTATTTTCATAGGTAGAATAGATTATAACTAGAGAACAAATATGTTAGCAACCTCCCTGCAATCTGTGAAAGTCAAGATATTAATGATTCATTGAAATATGTTTTTTCAAGGCAGCTTTGCAGATAACCTGGGTCTATCAGGCATGACATGAGATTTCCTTTCATTTCTTTGAGGAGAAAAGAATTGTGTGACTGGCCCGTTCTTTCATAAGGCTTTAGAATCTTAAACATTTTAGCACTGGTCTTCTTTTTAAACTCCTACGGACACTTAAAAGTATAAAAATGATAGAGAAATTTGAAACACACTTTTAAATTATTCCTAAGGAGTTTGTCATAATAAAAAAAAAAAAAAAAAATGAAAGAGCCAAATAGTAGAAAAGGATTAGTAAAACTAACCAAGGTACAGAACATTTAAAGAAACAGAAGATTCTGCTCAGAATTTTATAAGGGGTAAGGAAAAAACAAACCAGAATGAAGCCCACCTTTAGCTGACTGTGTTACCTAACACTACATTCATAGGAAGAAATGTTTATTGTTAGAGAGCTATAAATTTAAAATCAAAAACAAATGAACAAACCAACAAAACCTTAAATAAGTCGACTCTGGTACCATTAAGGACCAATGAATGTCACAAGATGAAGTTTTTCCCATATGTCTAAAATAAACCCACAAATGGCAAACAAATGTTTTGCAGAGATCTCCTATGGTCATCACAAGCCCAGGATCCTCAGGGTGGTGAAATATCAGGTCTAAAATGCACAGCACTCAAGTCACAAGGTAAAAGAGAGGAGAGGCTTCATTCAGAAGTGCCTATTTTATTAACAAGCAAGTCCTTGCTTCATATTGAATCAGCGATACACTTTTGGAATGCTGCAGAGATTGAAATACAGGCAGGAAAAACTCATGATACCAGCGTAAGAATGTTTTCAAGATACAACCCCAAATGTATCTGTACTTAGACAGAAAATTTTGAGGATTAAAATACAGACATTTCTTATATTCCTAAGAAAATATTAGGGAAAAAAATAATTGTTATTGAAGCCTGAAGAAAAAAAGAACTCAAGTTTTTGTGGTTTTAAAAATATTTTACTTACAAGCTAACAGATAAAGGTACTATTATAATGATTCTAATAGACAAAACAGAAGATGGAGCTGTCAAGTAAAACTGCTTGAGGCAAAAATATTTAGAGTTTACTTTTATTTTGGTTTTGTTATCTCCACCTCTCTTTGCTCTAATCAATTATTTTTAAATCCCAAAACACTTAAAATATTCATATTTCAATATAGTGCAACTAAATAATTTTTCATCATGAGGGTATAATATAATATTACTTTTGCTTTAAATTCCCTAACTCCTGATGAAGTTTTCCAAAGCAATAGCAATGTAAGTGACTTGATTCTAGTTGAATAATACCAAGCTCTGTAAATATTATTAAACTGTGGTATCTGTAGAATATTATGGCACCTGTTTTATATTGTACACATCAAGAGAATACTCAAAGGAAGATAAAGTCTAATATAATCATTATTAAATGTTTATTAGTCACAGCTCAAAATCTCATTAATTGTATTGCTGCAGAGAAACACCTATTTCCCAAGCACAAACACCTCTAAGTTTTAATAATTCAAACTTTAGATGTCAATATTCTTTCAGCTCAAGGTGGCAGGTATTAACAGTCCTTGTCTCGTAATAAAAGGCTTATTTCTTGTCATTCAATTTCCCCATTAATAACTTAAACTACATTCTTTTATGTCTTTTCTCTCAAAATTATTCACTGAATGCTTTTAAGCTATTGTTCTCTCATTGAAATAGCCAAAAAAAAAAAAAAAAAAAAAAAGAAGAATAGAAAGAATGAAAGGCAAGATATTTAAATTAACTAAAATGAAAGACATTAATGATTTTACAGTATAAATTAAGAAAGAATACTATTTTGGCATTTAAAATATAAAAATTATTTGTTTATATTTTTCTCCCTATCCTTAAGAAATGCTTACTGGCAATGAGAAAAATGAAAGAAATAAAATTATATGGTAATCTACAATGTGGTAGTTACTGACTTAAACATTTAGAAATAGCATATTAAAATCAAATGTTAAATATCTTTCCTGCAAATGATTTGCAGAATCTTTACATAATATTTGAGCAATATGGTCATAAATTAATAACTTTAAAATACAGAGAAACAAAAAAATAATATATTTCTCAAGACTGCCTATTAGATGTACCCTCCTAATTCATTTTTTGATTGTGTGGTACTTTGGTCAGGAAACTATCAATGCTTGATGATATTCCATCATCAAAATTGGTTCAAGCTACAAATGTGACTCATCTAATAACTTAGAGGAAGAGTCATCCTGTTGCTGCTGCTGTTTTGTTTTAGGTTGGTTTGGTTTTTAACAAAAATGCCAACATAGCTCATATTACATTGTCTTGTTACTTATCATGGATGGATCAAAGTTAATACACTCTTACGAGAGTATATTGTATAAATGCTGAAATTAGTGATTAGACTGTGATGTTCATCTAGAAAATATAAAATTATCCAGAGATGTAATAAATAAACACTATAAATTCAAGTCAAGAATACAAATAACCATTTTCTTATATGCAACATCAAGGAACACCTGTTCCCTTAGTACGTGAACTCCAAACTCAAACAAGAAATTTCACATCCCAAGAAGATAGTTTGACACTACATTTCTACTTCCAATTAACCATTTAAAAAATATATTTTGATTCCTCCAAAATGAATAGCACATAAATAAAAAATTATATAAATAAATCTGTAAGCCTACTTTCCAGGATCATCTATCAGCAGCGGTCTATACAGATTTTGTGGAGCCTAAATCTTATAAATATTGGAGAGCCTGCTGTTTGCTATTATTTTATTGTTGGCTATTATTACAACCTTTCTTTCCCTTATTGTTGTATTTAAGTATTAGTTCAAATGTTATGATTTTGTGCTAATCATTTTGTAACACCCTTATAATGATTATTATTTTTACATGTATTTCTTATAGTACTTTTGTTGTGCCTTTATGACACACGATATGTGAGTCAGAGTAAGTTGTATCTGCATTTTTTTGTTTATACAAACTTATGTAGAACAATAAAGGGAAGCACAATAAATTAAGATATGGACTTATGTCAGAAAAATAATAAAAATATGTCATATTTTAGGATTTTTGTCTGATTTGCACTAACATGCAACACAAAAATGTGAAATTCATTGTGATTACTATGGTCATTTTAAATAAATATTCACTTTGCACTTAATTTTGTATGCTAGGCTTGTTTTTTCAGACAGAAAGCTTTCCAAATAGTTTGGACAGTCACATGGTACTTACTCTTTACCAGATAACATTTTAAGTGTTTGTATTTGCTGAGTGCTTTCATTCTGACAACACAACTAGTTAGATTTAATCACACCCTTTTAACATCTGTGATAACACCTGGCTTTCCTGGGTCTCCAGCTTTCTGATGGAACATCCTGGGACTTTTAGGCCTTCATAATCACATTAGCCAAGTACCTTCTAATAAATCACTTTTATATGAGGAATCTTAAACAAGTTCATGGAAATACATATAAAAAACCTATGCTTTTCAAAATTTTTATGCTCCAAAATAAATTCATAATACTTTGTTATAACATGTCTGAACAGAATCTAGTTTTACTAAAAAAAATAAATCATTCATTTGAAAGGACCTGCTAACAGAGCAACGTGAATTATGCTAAAATTGAAGCAAGACTGAATGTCAATTATATAATAAAGTTGGTAGATTTATGGAATAATGGTGAAATTATTGATGCTTTATAAAATACTCCAAGGAAATCAACAGTTTGCAAAGGAATAACTCATTTTAAGAAGAAGTAAGATGATATTTAAGATGACTGTCCACATATATTTGTGGGGAATAAATTAATCTTGCTTTTGCCTCAACTGAAGAGAACTTGATGCTTAATAGTAGAAACAATAGCCAACACCAGAGAGATCTCATTTGTTTCAGTTTACATAATTCTGAACTGAATACTTAAAATAGAGCAACATTTTCACTTAATTAGTGTCAAAAATCATTGTGCCCAGATCAGCTGCAGACAAGAACAGAAATCTTAATGAAAATTTTAAACAAGTAGAATCAAGATCCTGAAGCATGTCTTCAAAGAATTGTTACAGGATATGAAACTTAGTTTTATCAGTATAATTCTGAAAGCAAAGCACAATTAAAGCAATGGTCACCATGAGGTAGACGGGGGCCAGTCATAGCAAAAGTGGACTAGTTAAGAATAAAGATCATGGCAACAGTATTCAGGGATGGGCAAGGCATGATGCTTGTTAACTTTCAGCAAGGCCAAAAAACAATAAAATTTGCTTTTTTACAATAGCAATTGAAGAAAGTTAGCTAAAACTTTAGCAGAAAAATGCCCAGGAAAGCTTTACCCTTGCACAATGAAGTTTCTGCTCATTCTCTCACTGTACAAGGGAAATTCATAGAGTATTTCTATGAAAAATTCCTAGGCATCCACCTTACAGTCCTGATTTGGCTCCTTCTGAATTCTTTGTGTTTCTTGATTTTTTAAAAATGTTTAAAGGGCATTTGTTTTTCTTTAATAATGTAAAGAAGAGTGCATTGACATGGCGAAATTTTCAGGAACTTCAGTTCTTTAGGAATGACCTAAATGGCTGATATTATCACTGGCAAAAGTGTCTTGAATTTGAATAAAGTTTATATTTTTATATTTTAATTCACTTTTTCCTCAAAGTGAATTTTGAAGTCCTCTCATATATATGTATGTGTGTGTGTATATATATACACATATAAGTATATATATAAAATATTCTATTGGTCTAAGCCTCAGAGAGGTTAGGTAACCTCTTGTTTTATTAAATCATAGCTGTGTACATTAATGCAATTATGGGGTACAATTTGCTGGTTTTACATACAATTTGAAATACTTTCATCATTAACAGCACAACTCAAATTATCATAGTAGCTGAATTTATACTCAGAATCACCAGTTTCTGTGTATGTACTATGTATTTGACTTCTGCCTTATGTGACCAGGTTTAAACATGGCAAAATGTTTACAAGTTGAAAAATGGAAGTATGTATTCTACGTGGAATGAGCAAAGGCATCAAGGCATCATCCAGTTAGAATCTACATACTCTAATGAGTCTAACGAGTCTGGCAACTTGAGCCCAAGATAGAAGGGCTCAATTATACAGTCTCCTGCCATGCTCGTAGAAAGAAACTAATTAATATAACCATTTTATTTTGTTGTAATCAATCAGATAGTACTTATCTCAATCTGTCAGTTGTCTTGAAAAATATTTTATCATCATCAATTTTATTTATTAAATCTGAGGCTTTTAATAAATCTACTTTCTATATTAACAGAAATAACCATATTTAGAAATATATTTACTTAGCCTGTGAGATTAGAAATAAGGATAGTGATATACTTTAGTATAGTGATAATTTCAGGATTATCAATGTGACCCTTCTTTAATATAATAAAATATAATCTCCAGATGCCAAATACAAACTGCATTTTCATGAATGTAGAAAAAAAACATAAATATTTATATAACAGAAATAATTCTAAGTTAATATCATGCCACTTCGTTTTTACATAGTAATAAGATATCAAGAAATTATAAATCACATTTATAGTAACAAACATGTTTTCACACTATGCATGACAGAGTTTTATAAAGACAGATCAAGAAAACAGGATTATAGGAACTTAGTGGTTTTTGTGGATTTGGAGTAGAATTAATGATTTTAGAATCAAATGAATAGGTTTAAAATTTCACAGATACTTGAAAAATGAAGTGGCAATCAGACATTGATTAAACAATGTGCATCTGCCTGGAAACTGAAATTCAAAATTCAAGAAAATAAAATATCATTGTTCCAATAAATCTTCAAAGATTATCTCTATTCTCCAATGTGCAGCTACTTTGGATTATAATAACATTTTGAAAAATAAGATATTTATTGCCTGATTATTGCAAAGCTTCAAAGAATAACTTGAACAGCATTGAAATACAACACCCCCCCTCCCCCAATGACACTCATTCTTACTTGTATTGTTTTATAGCAGAAATTATCAGGTATTTGTAATTCACTAAATTTAATACACAATATTATAGCCTTATATAGAAGTTACTAAGAAAGACATTTTTAGATGAATAATAACACTACTTTTATCTTCAAGTATCTTTCAATTTAGTGAAATTGATAGGCACACATTTGTAGCATAAAATAAGTGTATATAAGGTCAAAAGGGGTATACACATATATTGAAGTTAAAGGAATAATCTTAAATAGGCTAAAATACTTCTCTGATAAAAAATTTTTATTGCTATAGCTTTTTAAAAATATATAGTCATAGATTACTAACTAGTAATTTTCTTTTACCTATTTTCCTTAAATAGAGTTTAGTTACATGCCCTTAAAGGTATCACCTTACTTTTGTTTACTTCTTTAAAACTGACTGAGTTTAAAACATATAACATCTTTGGCGTCTCACAATAGCTAGTCTAGAGCAGACATGAATTATTATGCAATCATATAATTATACAAGAGAAATCAGGGCTCAGAGGAGATGCCGCCTTGCAGAATGTGGAGCAAGTGCAATGAGAACATGGATTCTTTGACTTTTACACTAATTATTTTTCTCCCCTCTTGTACTTCTTCTGGATACATCTTAGTGAATGAAATCTACTGTAGAATGTGAGAAGAGGCTATTATTTTTCGTGTATCTCTAAAATCTGAAAATCTAGGAAAGAGCGTGGCAGTTTAGTAAAGTTAGCCTAAATCATTACTATGACACTTGCTTTAGAGAAATGTATTGCTTGAAGGCGTAGGTCAACTTTCAGGAGGAGTTGTATTTATTATAAAATCCTTAAGGTAAATATAAAAGGAAAATCATAAAACTTCATTAATATAAGAAGGACTACACTATATTATACAGTCTTCAATGAGGCTTAGCAAAACCCCACTGTGTTATTAATGAACAGAAAAAATATTTTGTTCAGGAATAAGAGAACATACCTACCAAACCTTCTAGTTATGTATATTCTTACCCTGATAGAGATATCTATACTTTTTCTAACACATGGGGACCTTTCCAACACCCTTCGCCTTATCTACAATTTAATACTTTTTTCATTTCAGAATATGAAGGGACACTCATGATTTGATTGATTCAAAGTTACAAGTATGCTCTTCACCCAGTGTATCCAACAGATGTTTATTTACCCAAGCCCTCCTACTACTTGCCCCCAGCTTGATTTTTATTGAGATTTACTACCATCTATGCACTTAAGTGTCAATCTATTGGTTCCAATTTGCTGTTGAGTACATGTGCTTGTTTTTCCATTCTTGTAGTGTTTCATTTAGATGAATGGCCTCCAGTTCCCTCCAGGTTGTCACAGAGATACTAGATTGACATTTTTTCATTGTTGATTAGTACTCCGTGGTATGTTTATGCCAGATTTTATTTCCATGTATGTATTGGTGGGCATTTCAGTTGTTGCCATGCTTTTGCGATTGTGCTGCTATAAAACTTTGAGTGCAGGTGTCCTTCTTATAAAGTGACACTTTTTCCTTTGAGTATATACCCAGAGGTGGGATTGCTGAATCAAATGGTAGGACTACTATAAGTTTTTTCAGGTATCTCCACATGGTTTCTGTAGACCTTGTGCTAGTTTATACTCCCACCAACCAAGTTTGAGTGTTCCTTTCTCTTTGTGTCACTTCGCATCTGTTCTTTTGGGCCTTCTGGATAACAGGCATTCTCATTGGAGTCAGGTGATATCTCACTATGGATTTGATGGGCATTTCCTTAATGATTAGAGATGTTGGTCATCTTTTTTTTTTTCTTTTTATGTCTTTGTTAGCCATGCTGTCTTTAATTGAGAAGTTTCTATTCATTTCTTTGGCCCACTTTTTCACTGAGTGCTTTGTAGATTCCTGTTATCAGCTCTTTATGAGACATATAGCATACAAATATTTTCTCCCATTTTGTGAGCAGTTTACTTATTCTACTGATTGTGTCCTTGGATGTGCAGAAACTTTTTAATTTGATCAGGTCCCATTTGTTCATTTTTTTGCTGCTGTGATTATTTTCGAGTTCTTCATGAAATCTTTCCCAAGGTCAATATCTATAAGAAGTTTTTCAAAATTTTCTACTAGAATTTTTATAGTTCCATGCCTTAGGTTTGAAGTCTTTAACAATCATGAGTTAATTTTTGTGAATAGTGAGAGGCACAGAACCTGTTTCAGTCTTTTACATGGAGCTATCCAGTTTTCCCAGCACCATTTATTGAAAAGGCATTCTTTAATCCAGTGTACTTTTTTTATGATTTGTCCAGATTGGAAGCAAAGCATGGTGGCTCAGACATCCAATGCTATCACTCTGGGATATTGAGGCCAGGGGATCTCTTGAACTCAAAATTTTGAGACCAATCCAAAAAAGAGCAAGACCTAGTCTGTACTAAAAATAGAAAAAATTAGCTGGGCATTGCAGGCACCTTTAGTCCAAGCTACTAGAGAGACTGAGGCAGGAGAGTCTCTTGAGCCCAAGAGTTTGAGGTTGATGTGAGCTATGATGGCACTATGGCACTCACGCAGGACAACAGAGTGAGACTCTGTCTCCAAAAAGAAAAAAAAAAAAAATTAGATGGGAATATGAGGCTGGTTACATCTCTGGGTCCTCTATTCTCACTCATGGGTTTATGTCTCTGCCTTTTTTTAAATTAAATAATAGCTGTGTACATTAATGTGATCATGGGGCACCATACACTAGTTTCACAGACCGTTTGACACATTTTCATCACACTGGTTAACATAGCCTTCCTGGCATTTTCCTAGCTCTTGTGCTAAGACATTTACACTCCACATTTGCTAAGTATGTCTCTGCCTTTGTGCCAGAACCATGCTGCTTTTGCTCCATAGCCTTGTAGTATAGCTTGAAATGCTGATAGTGTCATCTTTCTCACTTTGTTCTTATTATGTAAGGTTCCATTGGCTATAGGAATCCTTTCTAGTTCCATACAAAGTATAGAACTATTTGTTTCTAGATATGTGAAAAATGACATTGGTATTTTAATGGGTACTGCATTAAATCTACAAATCACTTCAGGGATTATAGCCATTTTAAAAATGTTGATTTTGGAGCATAATATGTTTTCCCATCTGTTTCCATTCTCTGCAATTTCTTTCCTCAGTGTTTCATAGCTGTTCCTACAGGTTTTTCACTTCCTTACTTAAGTATATTCCTGGGTATTTTATTTTCTTTGTTGCTACTGAGAAAGGTATTACATCTTTTAATTGATTCTCAGTCAGACTGTGTTGATGTATATGAAACCTACATATTTGTGTACATTTATTTTGTAACCTGAAACTTTACTGCATTTATTTATCAAGTCTAGGAGTATCTTGTTTGAATGTTTAGTATTTTCTAGACACAAGACCTTTCATCAGCAAAGAGTGATAATTTGAGATCTTTTTTCCCTTTAGATACCCTTGATCCCTCCCTTTTCTGATTGCTCCATCCTGGACTTCTAGAACCATGTTGAGCAAAAGTGGATATAGTGGGGAGCGTTTTCTGGTTCCAGGTTTTAAGGAAATGGTTTCAGTTTTTCCCCTTTCAATATTATGTTGCCTGTGAGTTGTTGCATATGGCCTTTATAATTTTTGAGGTAAGTTCCATTTATGACTATTTTTTTAAGCTTTCTTGTCATAAAAGATGCTGAGTTTTGTCAAATGTGTTTCTGTGTTGGAAAGGTATGGTCCTTGTTTTTGCATCTATTTATGGGTTCTATTTCATTTACAGACTTAAATATGTTGAACCATCCTTGCATCTCTGGGATGAAGCCCACTTGATTGTGGTGAATCATTTTTTTGATATGGAACTGAATTCAGTTTGCTAAGATTTTACTGAGAATATTTGTATCTATATTCACAAATGATATTTGTCTGTGATTTTCTTTTTTAATTGTGTTCTTTCCTGGCTTTGGTATCAAGACGATATTGTCTTCATATAATATGAGTTAGGGAGAATTCCTTTTCTCTCAAAGTTAAGAACTAATTTCTGCAGTGTAAGTACAAGCTCTTCCATGTAGATTTGATAAAATATGGATATGAAATTATCTAGTCCAGAACTTTTTTTTGTTGAAAAATTTTTTATTGCTGCTTAAGTTTTGTTGTTTGATAATGTCCTGTTAGGAATACTATATTTTCCTGATAGTGCTGAGAGGGGTTATATGTTTCTAAAAATTTGTCCATTTCCTTTATGTTTTGAAGTTTGTGAGCATAGAAATTTTTATTTTTTAAAGAGTAAATAAAAATATCACAACAAAGGTTATAATCTTTTTTTTTTTTTTTGCTTTTGTCTTCAAGAAATAATCAAGATAATTTTAGTCCAAACTCTGGACAAATAACAAAAAGGGAGGCATCTGTTTATTTTTACAGGAGAAGTGCTACTTTTATGCCAACAGATCTGAGATCATGCAAAACAAGATCAAAACACTCCAAGAAGATCTAGAAAAGAGAAGAAAAGAAATTCTAGAAAATCCCCTGTGAACAGGCCTACATTGTTTTTCACCCTACCTTCTTCCCCTGCTACCCGTATTTACCCTTCACCTTTGGGCCCTGTATCCCAAAAAAAAGGTTAGAGGCAGTTAAATCAGGTCGAGGTCCAATATCACTGGCTCATTAACCAAGAATCTA
>CAUYPK010086178.1:0-61089 GCA_963574355.1 Loris lydekkerianus | reverse complement strand
CATTAACCAAGAGATGGACAAACATAACCATTCTCATCCAATAGCCATACACTGCCTCATCCACCAACAAGTGCTGTGTAGTAAATCACTGAAGTGGGACTCTGTTATGAAAACTGTGGTATCTTGTGTTAACTTCATTACAGGTAATGCACTAAACTACGGACAATTTCAGGAATTTCTGTCTGAGCTAAATGTTGCCTGTGAAGGTGTTCTGTACCACACAGGAGTCCATTGGCTGAGTCTAGGGAGAATTTTGAAGCACTTCTATGACTTATGTCCACAGATTACAGCTTTTCTACTTTCAAAAAACAAAGAAGTACCAGAGCTCAATGATGCAGAATGGAAATGGCACCTTGCCTTTCTGACAGATGTAACAGAGCTACTCAACAGTTTCAGTGTGCAACTTCAAGGAAAGGGGAAGCTCCTCTGTGATATGCAGTCACATGTGAAAGCATTCGAAGTAAAATTAGGCCTCCTCATCAAACAAGTGAAGGAGGAAAATTTCTACCATCTCCCTACAACTCAAAATGTGTTACCATAAAATCCATTGGTTGCATTCCCAAATAAAACATGTGTGGATTCACTGGAAAAGTTGCAAAAGGAGTTCCAATTTAGATTTAAAGAGCTTCATCTCCATGAACAGGACATGCAGCTTTTCCGTAACCCATTTTCTATTGACATTGAACATGTGGATACGATTTACCAAATGGAACTGGCTGAACTGCAGAATTGTGACTCTCTGAAAGACACATTCAAGTCAAGCAGCCTTCCTAATTTCTATGCATCTCTCCCCTCTGACACATACCCTAATCTCACTCAAAATGGCAACCATCTTTGGCATCACTTATGTCTGTGAAAAGACTTTTTCCAGAATGAAACATCTGAAATCTCCAACTAACTGATGCACACTTGCATCACTACTTGTTACAACTAGCAGTGACAAATATGGAACCGGACATTGACCATCTCATTAGCCAAAAGCAGGCCCATAGTTCCCATTGAAATACTGGTCAGTTTATTGATTTAACTTTACTTGTTCTTCATTTTAAATATTGTATTTGTTCCCATTTTGTTTTTTTACTTCAAAATAAGATATGTGCAGTATGCATAGGAATTTTTTCATAGTTTTTTTTTTTTTTTTAAACTATAATCCAGTCCTCCAATGGTCTGAGGGACAGTGAACTGGCCCCCTGTTTAAAAAGTTTGAGGACCCCTGTTAGACATTAGACATTCTCTTCCTCATGCTGAATTTAATGGCAGGAAGAAATGCTCAGAGCTATCTTTCTTGAGGGTACACGTATCTGCCCAAAGCCAAATTCATGCTACTTAATTTCTCCTTGCACTGAAATCAGATCACATTGAGAATGTCTTCCCATTTTCATAGAGCTTGTTTGGTCCCTTGCCGACCTCTTCCCATTAGGTTATTTGCTTTCACTAGCTTATATTTATTCATAAGTTTATGTTTTGTGAAGGAGCACCATCAGTTGTCACACTGGCTAGTTTTGTGAGCACAGTCATAGTTTTCCTTATGGCATGAATTATGTTTTTCCCCTTAATTAATTTTTTTCTTTTACAGTCCTCTGAAATTTTTAAATTCTAGAAAGAGTAACCAAATGTCTCTAGAGCCAGTGAAACAGAAATAGTAAAAGGAAATCACTGAAAATGTGTAAATTGTCCTTTGCAGCTGAACAATGTGACATCAGAAGTCCATCCATGGTGGCATCCTTTCCTTGGGCTGTCACACCATTCTCTCACTCCTGTTCTTCCCCCACTCCCAGTATCTTCCTCTCTTATCCTGTCTCCGCTCTCATATTTCTTTCTCATCTCTCTCTCCTACGCTCTTCCTTTTCTCTAACATAAAATAAACTTATACTTTTATATTCTAAAGAAAAAAGTAAATCCATTTACTTTGTCTAGGCTAACTTTATTCCTTGATCTTTCTGTACAAGTCCTGGGATTTTAAGATACAGTTCTTGAGTCTACTGGCTTACCTTTAGAAATTTATATTAAGTTATCCAAAATTCCTAGGCTAGGAAATGCACTCCTACCCATTTCAGATGCTCAGTTTTTTTAATGTGAAAAAGTAATGTTTCAAAAATGTTGACTATTCCCTTTGGCTTCCATGTGCTTTTGTTTTGAAAAGTCTGACAATTTTTCCCTACAATCTGCTTTATCTGACATTCTTACCCTCATATTGGCAGTCTTTTCTGGAAAAATCTTTGAAGAATTTACACCCTTACAAAAACTGATTTTCTTATTTTAATTTTGTCATAATCCCAAATATTTACTAAGAAAAAGAATCATAGAAATTAGAATTAACTTTGCAGTTCTTCTTGTTCAAATGCCTGAAAAAAACTAAAGCCAAGGTAACTGATAGAATGGCTTTTTTTTCATACCTTATTCCTCCTCTACAAAGCACAGCTCACATATTCAAAACCCTGAAAATCTACCCTTGCACCCTATATTGATTAGAAGACTAGAGTTCATTAAATAAGGGAAAGCTAGCTTATCTATTATAATTTTCAAGTTAATTTCAATTCTATTTTAAATTGACAGAAATTATATATATATATATATATATATATATATATATATATATGTAGTAATCATGTACAACATAATATTTTTAAATATGTATACATGGTAGACGGGCTAAATCAGGGTAATTAATCTATAATCATTTTTATAAATAAATTTGTGATAGAGAGTCATGTACTCATTTACCTACATGTACACATACACACATATATATCCACACACATTTTTTCATAGATTTCATCAGCTCTAATGCCAATAAAATCAGCTCTAATGCCATTAATGAGCTAGAAGGAGATAATAAAAATAATGTTTGAGGCAAGATTAGGAACAGCAAAAATTATTGAATGATACAGAAAAGCAGGAAGGAATAAACCAAAGAGAAGGTTACAAAGCAAGCATACTAGGGGATTGAAGGAGAGTTCCAAAGCTTTTTCTCTTTTCTCAGAAAATGCTATTATATGCAATAAATTGTAAGGGAGCAGCTTATCACAAAGCAGAGTTAGGTGAAATTACTTTCTCTTGGCACCCATTCATTTGATGCTCCACTCCATAGCCTAGTATGATAAAAAGAGTGACCTAAACTGCTCTTCAGTAAAGCATCTGACCCAGCCAAAGCATGCCTTGAATTGCATATGAGGTCTGACAATTAAGTTCATGAGCTTAATTTGTGCTACATACCTCACTGCTGAATATCAAAGTCCTCCTCTTGGGAAGCTATGCACTGATGCCAGTGCCTTGTCTACCCTTCAAAGAAATTTTCAAGTTCTTTTTCTGGAATGACCATCAGAGCTATCCTTATACTACTGTTGGTGTCATGAATGTCATCAAAATATCTTTCTTTCATTATTTCCTTTATCTTTAGGTAAAGAAAAACACCACTGGGGGCCAGATCTGGTGAGAAGGGAGGGTCTTTCAATATAGTCATTTATTTATTGGCTAAAAACTTCCTCACAGATAGTGCCATGTGAGATGGTGCTTTGTCATGATTTAAGAGCCATGAGTTGCTGGTCAACAGTTTCATACAAGATTTTCCTAACTTTCTCTATTGATGTTTACTTGGTCTGCTATGCGTCTCACAGTCAGTGATGATTTTGACTCATTTGAGGACTTTTTGCAATGTTTTTGTCAGTTCTGCTCTTTACTGGCCACTCTGACATCTCCCCATCAGTGATGCTTTCTGTCATCTCAGAAAAGCTTTCAATCTATTTGTATGCTGCCATTTTCTTCATGGTATTATCCCAATGAACATGAACTAACATGTCCCTGATTTTACTTCCACTCTTGCCAAGTTTACTAAGAAATTGACATATGTTTTTTCATTGCTCTAATTCAAACTCCAATGTTGTCACAACTGCAATAAATGGCACTCAGTAAGACACCACTGCGTATCAACACAAACACAACAGTGAGATGCTGATATGCCAAGGTCATGAAACCTTACTAAGTTGTTTGCACAGTGCTGCCAACACAAGCACAACTGGTGGCCAGTTCACAAACTTACCTATTAGACCTCCTATGTGTAAAGTTTGTAAGTGGAATAATGCATTACTTTTCTCTGGATCTCCTTCTTCTCCTTTTCCCCCTTCTTTTTTAATACAGCTTGCCTGATCTAGATCTAAATTTTAGAAGAAGGCTCTTTGTGGTGAGTTTAGTAAAGCACTGTGGAGGTTGGGGTCCCCAAAGTTCAATATAAGGATGAAGGAAAGTGGTCTTAAAATTTTGTTAAAATATGCAGAAAATTGAAATATATGTCTGTTATCAAAAGACCACAAATTAAATGAGTAGAACTTTTCCAGTCATCATCTTGCCTCTCTATATCCTCATTTCATGTTACAGATTTCCTTCTGAACCAATTATACACAGGTGGCATAAATTTCTTCAATGCTATTACCTGTATAAAGTTTGTATGCTCTCTAAACTTTAATTACAAAATAAATCATTATATTTGTACTTAAATATTATCTTAGAATTCTTTAGATCTACATTAGTGTCTAGGGAAAAAAACAGGCAAGTTAAACACTTAATAAATAAATGTCAATACTTAAATATTATCTTAGATTTCTTTATATCTACATTAGAGGAGTTTGGGGAAAAAACAAGCAAGTTAAATATTTAATAAATAAAGAAAAAAAATATGAAATAACTTCAAAATTCATACATTTTTCTCAGCCTTGCTTCTGAGTTTCATTTTTCCAAAGTTACATATTTACCCAACATTCCTACACCAATATATCCTAGACACTTCCACCACATTCTGGCTGAAGCATAATTTATAGTTCTTCTTTGCTTTCCCCTCCCCTAATTCAAATGTGCTTCTCTGCCTGTATTCTCCAACTGAGTAAATGGTTGTCTATCTATTTACTTATGATAGAAACCTTAAAAATCATCCCTGATCTTTCCTTTTCCCTACCCCAGGTCACATCTATTTCATCTTTGAGTCCTGCCCATTTAATCCCTAACATATTTCATGAATGCACCCAACCCTTTGCATTCCCTAGAGCCACCATCTCATTCTGGTAATACTACAGTAGCCTCCTAATTAATCTTCTCAACCATTCTTACTAGACCCCCTACCTCCTAGTCCCCCCATTTAGATATACATTGATCAGAGACATCTAGCTAAAATGTAAATTTGATGAAGAAATTCACTGTTTAAAACCATTCTATACATTTTTATTGTACCTATGACAAAATTTTAAATATTTCACAAGTATTTCACTGTTTAAATCCATTCTGTAAATTTTTATTGCACCTATGACAAAATTTTAAATATTTCAGTCTTTCAGTATATTCCCTGCTCTCATTGTAAAATTCTCTGTCTCTTAGTTTCCACATCTACAAAATGGGGATAATAATAATACATTCCTTATAAGATCATTGTAAGTATTCAATGAATTAATAGTTCACATCTCTTCCCGGGGCACAGTAAATGCTACATACATGTTCATTAAACAAACAATTCAATAAACCCTGTCTTGAGCTATTCTTTCTTTATTTTCTTTTCTCCACCACTGTTCATTCATTCCTGTTCTATTTCAAGATTGGTGTCTTTATAGCACTTCTAGCCAAGCTAATTTTTCTACTGACATGATTTATCTCCTACTTCACCTCTCTACCTTATCTCCGTTCAGTCTTTTTTGGTTTCCAATTTAAAAACGAAAGCTTTTGCCAACACTTCTCATCCAAACAAAATTATGTCTCCCTAGTGCATATTATTACAGCACCTTCTACTTTTTCTTTATAGAATTTATCACAATTCTGATTATCTATGAGATTTTCTGCTTAATGTCTGTGGACCTAGCCAGATGACAAGCCCTTGGATGTGAGCACTAGGGGTGCACCTGAGTCATTTACGGTCTAGCCCAACATTAAGTATGAGAGCTAGCATGTAGTTGGTTCCCAGTAAATATTCAGCAAATGAGTAAATGAATGAATGAACAATGACATCGCAACATAATGCTGTCCCTCTCGTGTTTCATGGATACTATGGAGAAAAATGGCAGTGCAGTCTTGTCAGTTTATGAAAGACATGTCAAGTTGAGTTTTTGACACTTGGTTGAGCAGCTTTGTGCAACAAGGTTATCTGTTTAAAGACGCCTGCACATGAATATTTACACACATCCCAAAAGATACACCAGAAATATCAAATTCCCAGTCCAGTGATAATTTTTCTTGTCATAAAGAAAGAGTTCAAATAAGGTCTTCTTACTTATAATGCTCTCTTGTTACCACTTTACAGTGAGTTGGAAAACTTCCTAAAGAGGCAGATTTGTTGCAGGATTTCCAACAGATCAAACCCCTTTATCCAGATGTGGAATCTCAAAACAGCAAACAGAGGAAGTCATTCCCACAGCATCCAGCTGCTGGGCATGGGTAAGACTGAATTGTCCTGCAGGTCAGTGAGAAAAGTTTACTTTCCTTTTAACTATTTTTAAGTAAAAGAAAAACAACTCTGTTTCCAAGGGAACAGTTCAGTTAAATCACAACCAATGAAGGAGCTAAAACAAATATACTCCCAAGCACTCTCTTGGGAAAAAGAAAGCATCTCAGCATTTGTGCACTTGCTTATGAGCTGGACCATCTCTGCCTTGGATCAGGTGGTTTATGAAGGGATCGGCTCCACTGTGAGCAAAGCGCTATCCGTGCAGCAAGCCAGGGATATAACCACTTTCATGGCATCAGGGTGTCTTGACATTATGAGGTAAATTACCTCCTCTTGGATACCAAGTGGTACCAGGAAAAAGCAATTTACCCTCTTCAGGTTACACATGCAGAGGATAAAGCACTCACCTAGATGTGCAAATTGCCTTTCCTTATCATTTTGAAATGCCATCCTGACACTGTGTTCTCTTTGCCCTGGCCCAGCAGAGGGCTGGCTTTTATTGTTCATTTTTATGTTCTTCTTTCCTTTCAGTGGACAGCCAGACAAGGAATTCAGTGACAAAAAGAAGATGCTTGCTTCCACTGAAAACCAAAAACCATGACTCAATGGAGTAATACTGGCTCTATTATTCCTCTCATTTGTATGCCTAAAACACAGACTGCATGTACACTCAAGAAAAAAGTTCATTTGTAAAAGTGAAGCAGAACAGCAAGGTGCAAACACGTTCAGCTGGCTGATTGGCAGGCGTGGGAGTGACCTGAGAATGAACATTCTGAAGGGCATTTCTTACAACTCGTTACAATTACTTTATTAAACTCTATGGCACTAACTTTAGAGTTTAATTTGGCAATGGCTCTGCATCCTCTTAGAGAGACGGAGATGACCTTTTTTTAGGAGATCCAATAGTTCTTTTCAGTCCTGAGGGCATCATGTTATGTCCTCAAAAAACTCAATTTCATAAATTATCTTTTGTGTCTTCTAAGAGTTAATGTGACTACCCTCCTCCTAAATGACTCACTCTCTTTTTACCCACAGAGACAGGTGTGCTGTGGATTTGATTGCATCAAAAATAAGCAGTCAGTAAGGATAGAATGTTTGCAGAATTAAAGGCAGAAGAAAACATTAGACATATATCAAGATGGGCTGGTATAAAAATACACAAGGGTGTCCTGACCCCTTATGGTTTTCATGGAAGCATTAACTTCAAAAAGACAGTGACTTTTTGTGGTTTGGTTTGTTTTCTGAGAACACTGCTTTATTAATTGAAAGAAATAAAAGATAAATCATGAGCCCTTATGTTTTGGTAATATGATTTTGCCCCTAGGCTTTATTTGTTTTTAAATAAGGCCTGAGTTTGCAACTATGGAATAGTAACACTTAAAAACTAACAAATACACCATTTAAAATGTGAAATGCTTCTAAACTAATAATGTCTTAAAGTAATCATTTGGAGGATAACACCAGATTAAGAGAAAAAATAACATGATAGTGTGCTTCTGTAAGTAAGTTTATGAAATAGAACAGTCTTGGTGTTATCCGGCGGACTGTTTACTTCCTCTCGGATCTCACAGGTAAAGAGAAACATGGAGATAACTTTAGAAATTATCTTGCCCAGTTTTTCAACTACAGATAAAACTCTGGCCTTGCCTGTACATGCGGTCTATGTCTTAGGGACACAAATCAGAGGATATAACAAAGAAAGGGCAGAACCTGGCAGACTGTCAGAGTTAAAAAGACCGTCCTGAGATGTGAAGGTGGCTGGAATTGGCAAGAGGAGGCACTGGGGAGGAGAGAACTACACAGAGACGTCTGGAGGTCTCTGAAGAGCCCCCTTGACTTCTCAGCAGAGTTTTCATAAACTCATGTATGTTAGGAAACAGATAAAGGCAAGGGGGAAAAAAAAACCCAACAAACAAAAACAATCAAAAGGTTTAGAGGCAACAGTGCTGAGCACTTACTAAGGGCGGAGACAGTGTCTTTTGCACCTAATTCCTAGGACACTGGGTAGAGGACCAGAAGTGTCCTGCCTCGGTATGGGCATAATCAGTGCAAAATAAGTCGCCACTCTCAGTCCACCTAACGAATTTTGAGAGACACCAAAAATGATCAACCTGTTTCCAAGTAAAAGATCAAGAATATTTACAGCAACACAAAAATATCTAGAGCCCCAAATGGTAAAATTCACAATGTCAAGTATTCAATTAAAGAAATAAGAAAACATAAATCAAGACAAAAAGAAAAATCAATCAAAATAACTCAGAACTTGCGCAGATGTTAAAAGTATTAGAGAAAGATGTTAAAGGAATCCTTATAAATGTATTCCATGTGTTCAAGAAGTTAAATAGTGACATGGAAAATATAAAACTGACAAAGTTAGCTCCTAGGAATGAAAATTATAATGTTTGAAATAAAAAAAAAATACACTGGATGGGAATAATGGCAGTTCAGGGATTGCAAAAATGGAAGTAGAAATTGTTAAAAATTAAAAGAGAAAAGAAATTTTAAAGAGCATAGCACTGTAAGGAATATTAAAGGAAGTCCTTTAGGAAGAAGAAAAATGACACCAGATAAACATATGGATCTATACACATTTAGAAAAATATAAAGAACTAGTCTGGTCAATAAATAAGTAAATAGGGCAGCACCTGTGGCTCAGTCGGTAAGGCGCCAGCCCCATATACCAAGGGTGGCGGGTTCAAACCCAGCCCCTGCCGAACTGCAACCAAAAAATAGCCGTTGTGGCGGGCACCTATAATCCCAGCTACTTGGGAGGCGGAGGCAAGAGAATCGCTTAATCCCAAGAGTTGGAGGTTGCTGTGAGCTGTGTGATGCCCTGGCACTCTACTGAGGGCCGTAAAGTGAAACTCTGTCTCTACAAAATATATATATATATATATATATATATATATATATATATACACATATACATTTGTTTCTTAGTATTCAAATCTTTTAAAAAGATTTTGAATAGGACTTTCGTTTTTTGGAAAAGTGAAGTAAACTTTTTTCTTTTCTTTTTTTTTTTTTTTCTGATTCTTCCCACTAAGTACAAGTACAACTTCTGGTGAGCACCTATGAAATAAACCTGAGAAGACTCTGAAAAGTGGAGGAAAGAAAGCATATTGGGACCTGGAAACCCAAGGAAAGACACAGCGGTGAGCTTCTTGACTTTTCTTTTGATTTAACATTTCCCAAAGTAAGTGTTGAAGAAACCAGCAACCTAGAAATGGCGATAGGTACAGAAAATAAGGGCCACAAGAAAAGTCTACTCTTTTTATTCAAAGGACTAGCTAAGGGTCAGATAGGAAGACCAAAGGAACTTCCTGGTGGACGACTGCGTGCAAATCCCCCTTAGGATCAGGAACAAAGATGTCTGCTCTCATCACCTGTTAGAATGGCTATAATTAAGAAGCCAGATTACACACCCACATTAGCATCCAGTCTTTCCATTCCCATGTATTTACCCAAGAGGAATGAAAACGTATTTGCAGGCAAAGACTTGCACATGAATCTTCATAGCTTTATTCGTGATATCTAAACACTGGAAGCAATCCAAGTGTCCATCAACAAGTGAGTAGATGAACCAACTCTGGTATATTCATAAAATAGAATGCTACTCGGTGGTAAAAAGGAATGAGATACTCAGGTAAGCAACAACACTGATGACTATCAAGGTAATTATACTGAGTGAAGGAAAGCGCAAAAGAATTATATATTGTATGATCCCTCATTTATAACACTCTAAAAAATGAAAACTAATTCATAGTCACAGAAAATATAGTGGTGGTTGCCTGGGGATGGGAGGTGGAAAACCCAAGGAGGGAAGGATCGCCAAGGAGCATGGAGGAACCTTTTGGGGCAATGCCGATGTTCATTTTCTCAATTGTGGTAGCTTCACAGATGTATATAAAAGGCAAAACTTATCACATTGAACACTTAAATATATCCAGGTTTTTTTCTTTATTCCTCAATAAAACTGTAAAAAGAATAGGTTAAGACATAGAAATGAATCATGTCAGGGCGGGATGTTAATAGAGATGGGTTTGAGTTGTAACTCCCCCACTTAAAAGCAAAGTGAGTTGGGCATGGCCCCAAATCTGTTTCTTTATTTATAAAAATGATAATAACACCAACCAACTCATAGGGTTGCCATTGGATTAAATGTGGTAATATGTGATAAAAAGCACTTGTGAATTATAAAATATTACAAAACAAAACACATTAATATGATTAATATATGATAGAGCAAATCATTTATCATATATAAAGATTTATATCAAACTAATACATGATAGAGTAAATTAATACATGATAAGTAAATAGCTAGATGTATAGTTATGCTATTCTACTAGTGACAGTAAACATTCTATTAATAACTCACTTTAATTGATAATTTTTCCCAAGGGTTATCACGACTAAGTTAACAACACCAAAAAACAAAACAAAACAAAAACATTATCTTTTGAGTTTGATATATTGACAATCAACAAATCCATTAGAACAAAGTGATTCTTAACATTTCTGGGGGTTACAAATATGGTAAAAAAGCTGTGATTTCCAGAAAAATTACCATTACAAAGGCACACAACATTTTACATACTATTTTGAGGGTTTGTGAACTCCTGGTAGCCAGTCCAATATAGTCTTTAATATGGTAATGTAATGAATTCATATAATTGTATGGTTTTTTGCCATCTGTTTTGAACACAAATTGGAATTTCTCATACCAGAAGCAGGGCTTAGGCACCTTTGACAGTTTCCAGTTTTCTGTCTCCCAGTTCTTCACTGTGATTGATCCAGATATCTGCCCTACACCACCACCTCTTTGTCACACCTGACCCTGACACCGGTGATGGAACTGCATAGATACGCTACAGGGACCCCTCTCAGTCACAGTGTGAATCCCTGGAGCTCCTGCCTGCTTGCTGCAAACCCACCCATTAGAACCACGCCCTGGAACCCTGCTGGCTGCAAACCCTCCCATCAGAACTTCCCTGCTTGGGTCAAGCCTGGAAAAGGTGTGCCCCTTGCTGGCACACTCTCTTGCCCCCAGCAGCTTCCTGAATATGCCTGTTCCAGAGTCTCTCCCTTGCTGGTGGCCCTGAGGGGGTTGCTGTGCTCTTTCTATGGCATCTGTAAAGGGATCTGTAGGTGACACACCATGTCTGTTACTACATGTGTTCTACTGAGTTGCCTCTCCTCCCACTCAGGGCTCTCCTAGAGAGTGGTTGGCTTGGTAGAAATAAGCTGAACACAGGTCAGACAAGGGTCACAGGTGTCTGCTCCTATAAACAAGTGTCCTGTGAGAGGGACACCCGGACATGGGTCAGACACTTAGACATTAGGCCAGTGATTTTCAACCGATATGCCATGGCACACTGGTATGCCAGGAGAAGATCTTAGGTGTGCTGTACAAATTTTTAAAGATTATTAATTATTTTTGGAAGAAGGTCAAAGCATAGTAAGTTTATTCTTTTATTTTACACCTTTTCTTGATCAACATAATTAAATTATGCCACAGAAGTTTAATGATAGGTTCAAGTATGCTGTGAGATTTTATAAAAGGTTGAAAAACACTATGTTAGACCATTACCAGGGTAAACCAGTATCCTGAAAGCCACACTGTAAACACCCATCCCCACTTCCCCTGGAGACACACCAGAGCAGGACTAGAGTTTATAGCCATTCTCATGAGAGAGACTTCAAGATCAAATTACAGGAAATGACAATAAAGACCAAATATTACAACATTGCATGAGAATTATATGTAAGGACCCAACTTCCTGACGAATGAAAACAACAAAAACAACAACAAAAACATTTCAACTAGTGGCCTCCTAGCCTCTGCATGAGCCACTGTGTGTCTCCAGTGCCAGGAGACCTGGACAGCTAATAGTCCTATGAGTTGATAACTTTTAATAAATGAGTGCTGTTAGGAATATTACACTTATCCTCATGCAGATAATTGAGCAGAGTTGCTAAGACAGTAAGCTGTGGAATCCAGCTGCTGGTTCAAATCTTGACCTCTATGAAACTTTCCTAGTCTCTAAATCAGCACAGCATACTTTGAAGGGCACAAAGAAAGGTTATTCAGATCATCTTACATTTTGGTCTAAAAGCATGTGAAGCATAAAGATGAAAACAGACACAGAATTATTGTTTCTTAAACACCACTGCTTTCAGATTTAAAAAAGAAAATCCTCCTACACATCTTCACCTCCTTACTCTCCCTCAGTGATGTCGAGTTTGCTTTTCTTCTGCTGGGAATACTTGGAGCCATTCAAGCCTGATTCTGGGAGGAACTGTGCTTTGAGATTTTTCAAGTCATTGTTTCAAATAAAACAATACCACATTTCCCCCCCTCAAAAAAAATTATCATGAATAAAATGTTCTCCATATTCTTAAATTTATAAATAATTCATATTTGTTTTTAATAAACAAAGGGTAAAAAGGACATCAGAGACAGACCATGTGGCCAATTTGATAATCTTCTCCTCAAACATAGATTGGGATGAATAGCAGCTGCTTTGCCATATTCTTAAGAGGATCAATTGTGAATACAAATGCAAAGTAATTGTGACAAAGGTAGTTATTGTTTATCATTACATGACACACTGCATGATAGCTTTGTGGGCATAGCAAGACCTATCGAAAACAATTAAAGTTGACGAAAGTTTGATAACTAGAATCTACAGAGAACTCAACTTAAGCAACACCAACAACAAAGCCAACAATCCCCTATATCAATGGGCAAGTGAGATGAATAGAACCTTCTCTAAAGAAGACAGATGAACAGCTAACAAGCATATGAAAAAATGCTCATTGTCCTTAATTATTCAGAGAAATGCAAATCAGAACCACCCTGAGATATTACCTAACCCCAGTGAGAATGGCCCATATCACAAAGACTCAAGGCTGCAGATGCTGGTGTGGATGTGGAGAGAAGGGAACACTCTTACACTGCTGGTGGGACTGCAAACTAGTACAACTCCTTTGGAAGGAAGTATGGTGAATCCTCAAAGAACTCAAACTAGACCTCCCATTTGATGCTGCAATCCCATTACTGACCATCTACTCAGAAGAAAAAAAATCATTTTATCATAGGACATTCGCACTAGACTGTTTATTGCAGCTCAATTTACAATTGCCAATCTGTGGAAACAACCTAAATGACCACCAATCCAGGAATGGATTAACAAGCTGTGGTATATGTATACCATGGAATACTATGCAGCTACTAAAAAAGACAGTGACTTTACATCTTTTGTATTAACTTGGAATTGAAATACGTTCTTCTTAGTAAAGCATCACAAGAATGGAAAAGCAAGAATCCCAATGTAGTTAATTCTAATATGAGGACAATTGATGCTAGTACATGGTGGGGGAGGAGGAACGGGAGAAGGAAGAAAGGGAAAGAAGCAGGGAGGTGTGGGACCACAGTGTGTGACACACTTCTTGGCGGTGGGACACTATTAATAAAGGGACTTCACCCAGCAAATGCAAGCAGTATAACCTGGCTCATTGTACCCTCAATGATTCCCCAGCAATAAAAAACCAAAAAGAAATTGAAGTCAACTCCTTTTTTCGAAAAGCTGTTTTTAATTTGATAAAAATTAAAAGTCAACTCTTTTTTTGATAAAGTCAACTCTTTTTTTTCAAAAAGCTGTTTTTAATTTGATAAATTGAAACAAATAATATTAGTCTTTTAATCAATTCATTTTAAAGTGACTTTAGGTATAACTTGTCTCCAAAGATGTTATAAGAAAATTATTTTCAACATTCGATTTAAATTCTAGGCTATATAATCATTTTACTTACGAAGCTATAGTAAACATTGCCTCAAGGGTTTTAAAAGCCCCCAATATGTTAGTTTATGAAATGTGTTCAAGGGGTTGGTATGTAGATCTTAGACTTTCTTCTCCAGCCTTTTAACTATTGGAAGAGTATGCATGATTATAAGATGAGTACAAAGACGTAACTAGTCCTATCTGAAATTTCTTATCTGTGAGAATCAGAATCTTTCTCTGCTTTGAGCCATATGAAATATAGAAATAAATAAGTTGCTGAGATTGATTTAAAATTGTAAAATTGGCATTACAATTCCTAATTTCAAATGTTTATATTCACAGAAATTCTCTTGTTTGCGATGACTGACTTTATAATAAGCTAAATTATGATTTTAAATTATATTAATAAATTTGACCTTAGAAAATTATTTAGTATTCATGTATGGGCAAAGAGGAGGTTATTTCTGAAACAAAGTTTAAAGTCACTAATCTAAGGTATAGAAATAGACACTCTCAACTCAGTGTTTCATTCCTTAAAGAATTCAACTGTTATGATCAAGTGAAATGACCCACTGCAGGAGCTGGGCTCAGTAGAGCATTTTAAATGTTTTGATTTTGCCTTGGTCAAGAGGTTGGATTTTTCAGTTTATGTCTGGAAGCAGAAATTTTAGTGCCATGTTTGTGAGATGATTCACTTGTTGGTGACCAGGACAGTCGTCTACTGTCAGCAGGATAGACCATTTCTTCATTTCTCAGTTGATACCCTTACCCACTCTTCAAATAGGGTACCAGTCATCCATGCATGTTTGTTTGATCTCCAAGTGATGGGGCGGTCTCTGGGCTTCAGGTTCTTGAATGTGCATGGCTTTGCCAATTTAACAGTCACCAAGGGCATTAGTTTCTCTCCAGTGGAATTAGCAGAAAGCAGAACTCTGAAAAGTTCTTTGGACAATTTTCTGCTCTTACATTTGTCACCCTTCATGATGAGTTTCCTATCAGGCATTGCCCTGAAAAAAGTCTGCCCTTGTTAGCATTAAAGACATCACCATCTCTAAGGGTTCTGCCAAAACCTGGGAACTTTTTGATTTATCTTTCACAACTTCTACTGGAACTTCATTGGCTTCATCCCACAAGATTTTATGGGCGATCTCATGTTGCAGTTTAAATTTCTTAGAATAACTACTGGATGCTTGGAAATCTGCCATCGTAAATTCCTGTGTGCATCTTCTAGCGATGTCTTAGATCATCAGTCCAGAGATTCAAGCATTAACTGACTTTGTTTGTTTGAATCAGCCTATTGTAGATTCATTGCTTTCATCAAGGAAAGCTTTCCTCCATTTCCACTGTAGGTCTCCAGTCTCCTTACCATATCTCTACAAGTATTCATGCTTACATTTTTGAATGTTACTAACTGTGCTCTTGCTAACATCAAAATGTTCTACCATCTTCCTTTGGCTGCCATTTTTCAGATAATGTAGAAGATCAACCTTGTTCTTCGATTTCAGCTCTTTGAGTTCTTTCCTTTAGACCATCATGTCTTGATCAATTGTAAAATTTTTCAGTAATGGTGGGATGTACATACAATTTAGACTAGTCCTTCATGTTGAAAAAAATCTTCCACGAGACATGATAAACGGTAGGACAGTAGGCCTAATTCAACACATGTTAATAATAAGACATGATAAAAGAACTTATACTGAAGAAAAATAATATAACTAAGGGGCAACAAAAATAAGCACAGCTAACATACAGTAGGGCAGTGGTAGATATATTGTTAGGGAAGTGGCCTACTGTATAGATTTGATTCAGATGCTGAGTTTTTTAAAGGTACCTTTTTAAGAAGCTTCTTGTTCTGTTCATATCTATTTGGTGGATTTCATAGGTAAAAGGCTGAAGATTTCACTATTTTTGAATTCTTTATTACATTTAAATCTTGAGGGAACAAAATGATGGCACAATATCTCTGGCTTATGGGAACATGGTGACTTCTATTTACTACCTTCTTCTTTAGTTTTTTTCCCCTGCTTTTTTGAAATAAACATGTGTTAACTTTTATGATCAAAAAATCTCCCATCTTATTTTTTAACAGAAAAGATAAAAACACCTATTCAATAAATGGTTCTGGGAATATTGGATGCCCACATGCAGAAGAATGAAATGGGATATATATCTCTAACCACTCACAAAAATTAACCCAAAATGAATAAAATACCTAAAGGTAAGGGGTAAAAGTATAAAAATTCTGGAAGAAAATGTTGGAAAAATACTGGTCTAGGCAAAGAGTTTATGAAGAAGAAGAAGACCCCCAAAGCCAATCACAATAAGAAAAATAAATAAATGGGACCTGATTAAATTAAAAAGCTTCTGCACAGCTAAGGAAACCATCAACAGAGCAAACAGACAAACATACAGAATTGGGAAATATATATATAGCTATAAATTGATAAACAGCTAATAACCAGAATCTACAATGAACTCAAGCAAATCAGCAAGAACAAAAAAATCAAACTCCATTGAAAAGTGAGCAGAAGACATGAACAGAAACTTTTCAAAAGAAGATACACAAATGGCCAATAAACATATGAAAAAGCATCCAACATCACTAATCATCAGAGAAATGCAAATCAAAACCACCTTGAGATATCACCTAACACCAGTAAGAATGGCTTTTACCAAAAAGTCCCAAAATAATAGATGCTGGTGCAGATGCAGAGAGAAAGGAACACTGATGCACTGTTGGTGGGACAGCAAGCTAAGGAAACAATATGGATATTCCTCAAAGATCTAAAAGTAGACCTACGATCTGATCCAGCAATCCCACTCCAGGCTATTTTACCCAAAAGAAAAGAAGTCAGTTTATCAAAAGGACATTTGCACTTGAATGTTTATTGCAGCACAATTCACAATTGCAAAGGTATGGAATCAATCCAAGGGCCCATCAATTCATGAGTGAATTAACAACATATAAGATATATATACCATGGGGTACTACTCAGTCATGAAGAAAGAGGACTTAATCCATTTTGCATCAGTTTGGATGGAACTGGAGACCATTATCCTAAGTATCTAAAGAATGGAAAAACAAATACCACATGTACTCACTATTAAGTTAGAACTAACTGATCACACTCGTGTACACAGATGAAAGTAAAACTCAATGGAAATCAAGTAGGTCAGAGTGGAAGAAAAGGGATTGGTGAAATTATACTTAATGAGTATAGCAAAAACTCTCTGTGTGATGGGCGCTCTTACAACCCTGACTCAAACAGCACAAAAGCAATAAATCTACGTGACCAAAACATTTGTACCCCAATAATATTCTGAAATTTAAAAAGTGAAAAGAAAAAGCAGATCCTAAAATTCTGTCTCCTCTATGTTGAACTAATCTTGAATAAACTATGTGCAAATTATGAATGAACAAGGATTGGCAAGGAAAATGAAAGCCGTTTGATTTCAATAAAGTTAAGTCTGTGGTTATAAAAATGGACTTAATAAAACTGATTCTTTTTAACTCTTAAAATAACCCAAATGTAAATATGTATAATAAATGGGAGGAAACTGTCCTTGTGTTATAAGAAAGCTTAAAATTTCTACCTCATGCATAAATTCCCCCCAATGACATATCTCAAATGATTTATAAGAACATAAATATCATACACTCTGAAATACTATGCTGTGTAACTGGGGGAAAAAACTCTACAGTATACAAAAATACAAATGTTAAGTATATCTATGGAGAGTTCTAACAAAATTTGGTTAATAAAATGTTAAAAGGGAAAAAATTTTATATTAGTATATTACATATACATATGAAATCTTAAACATGAATTCATAATTCATTTGATAAAATCAAATATATCCATTTCTTTGATATACTAAAAGTTTATATATGCAATTTTCATTTGGAAAATCAAGTCCAATATAGTGGATAACCATAAAATTTAACATCCAAAAAAGGCATTCTTAAGAGTATGTGCAAAAATATAAATGAGCAGGTAAGGCAACACACATACATTGTTAGTCACTCCAGCACACAAAGACATATAGTCATCTATGGCATACACAGGATTATTAAAATTTTGCTTCTTGAGGGCCAAGAGAGTGCACTATATGTGTACTATATATTTTTGTATCCCCTGTCTAGTAATATACCTGGCATGTAGTGGATAGTTAAGTGCTTAAACTATTAAAATAATTAATGAAACTATATTTTGAAGATTTGAGTTATGGCCCCAAAATAAGGTAACCCAAAATTTTATACACTTATACTAGTTTTATACAAATAATCAAGATACCATTAGAATATGATTTATTACCATTTTTTGCCTTGAAGAATAAAAATTTGTAAATTTGAGTAAATAGTTATTGAGAAAGTATTGATTAAAAGTAACAACAAGTGAGTAAACAAGAAAACCATGTGCCAGAAACTATCTACAAATAGCCCTTTCCAGATTAGATGATACATATGTAAGTTATTTTTGAAAATTATTCAGGACCAAAAAAACAAATAAACAGAAAAACCATCAAAGGCTGAGCGCAGTGACTCACACCTATAGTCCTAGTCTCTGGGATGCTGAGGTGGGTGGATTGCTTGAGCTCAGGAGTTTGAGGACAGCCAAAGCAAGAGCAACACTCTATTCTAAAAGTAGCCTGGTGTTGTGGAGGGTGCCTGTAGTCCCAGCTACTGGGGAGACTGAGGCAAGAGGATTGCTTGAGCCCAGGAGTTTGAGGTGGCTGTGAGCTATGATGCCTCAGAGCTCTACCCAGGGTGGCAGAATGAGATTCTCTCTCATAAATAAATAAAATAATAAAAATTATTCATGAAATTTTCAAGGAATAGTCATTCATGCTTAGTGGGTTAATTTGGAGTATCTAAGCAAAATAATCCATGTTACTTGCTTCCTTGAGCCCTGAAGATGCCAAAGCTACAGATGAAAGGAAAGTTAGCTTAAAGTGGGAAAAATAAGAGCTTGGAACATTTAAAGTTCAGAAAAATAGGAAAATATTAATAAGGTAATTAAAATTCAGAAAATATGGGACGGGGCCTTTAGCTGTGAAAAAGGCAGAGGCCATTTGCCTGGTGGAAGAAAAAATAAACTAGCCCATATTTAGAAAGTAAAGATGAAATAAATAGAATGGTACTTAGCTAGCAACAAGGAATATCTGTTTCTTCTAATCTTTGCTCCAAATTATGTATGTCTTTCTCTAGAAGTAGAAAATAGAAGGCATGCTAAATACCATACCTACATTACATATATATACAGTCTATTACATACACAGTATACATATGTAAACAAAACATAGGCTAAGTAAATTAAGCAATAATTTTGCATTAGCAATAAACGCTTTAATTTTTATTCTTGAAGTAAGTAAGTCTTCTGGGACTCTGGTAAATGATGTTAGCACCATTACTAACCTGATAGCTAATAAAGGGCTGGAGATACTTAGTTTTTCTGTGGAGGTGTCAGTAAGCTCAATTCCGTATTAGTAATACAAACATCAAGGCTGTATTAATGTATATCAGCTCAGTATAAGAACAAGATTGAGGGCCTCAAGTTGGCTAAATAGCTTTGCACAGTGGCAGTTATCATAGCCAATGAGGTTTATCTGAAGTTGGCTAAGTAGAGGCATTGGCACTTGCATCCTCCATGAAGAAGAGCTGAAGTAGCAGATAGATAAGCACACTTCATATAAATCTAAGAGAAACACTAGAATTCAATAGAGAAGTGAAAGGAGACATGGGAGGATAGGGAAATGAGGCAGCCTGCTTAGCCAGGATTGGGTTAGGAGCCTGGAGAGGTTCTTCAATGTGGGAAAAGAAGAGAGATCTCTGCCAGTAGTCCACATTTATATCACAGACCCCTGCAATTCTAGCCATGGAAATCTCTTCGACGCATGTGGGCCCTGAGACCAACATAGGAAAATACCCAGAGACCACATTCTGGCATTTCTCCATGAGGAAGCTCATAATACCCATCTACAATCCCCCACACACACATCCTAAGTGGCTATAAAAAGGTGAGATTATAAGAGCCCAGCACACACCAGACTACATCTTGCCCCCCAACCCTGATCTCTTCATCCTTGGAGTTACACAGACATCTCCCATCTGCAGCCACCAGTGCTACTGGCTGCTGCCACTGGGGCCAAAGGAAGAGCCACTGGCAACTACCACACTGCCCCCCAGCAATAGGGCTGCCACACATTTTCATATACTCTGAGAACAGACTTCCACAACCGGAGCTGTCACTTGGGCCTGATGTCCACATTCCCCAATCTCCTGCCTGTAGTTCCTACTACAGAGAGCAACGCTCCCCTCCCCTGAAGAAGGGCCATGGTGCAACCACTTCATCTCTACCCAGGCATTCTCTCAGGGACCTGGGGATCACATTGCTCCTGCTCACCACAAACAGTGTCTGTATGCATCATGGGAGGCCTGAGAATAGGCCTACCTGGCTTGGTTCTGTTTCCTCCAGAGCTTTAGCATACCATTTAGGAGCCTAGGGATTACCCTGCCTCATCCACTACCATTGGCACCTGAACACTCTTCCTTGGAGACTGAGGATGGGCCCATTCAGTGCCCCAACCATCACCACTGCTGGAACCAACCCATATGTGTCATTAGCAGGCCTGGGTACCAGCCCACCTAGTTTATTGCTGCTACCACCAACCCTATCATTGACTGCTTAGGAGCTAGAAGGTTGTTTTCTCACTGCTATTGCCATCACCCACACAATGCCCATTTCCCAGGGGGGTGAAGACCCAAAAAGCCACCTGGTCCACCACTGCCACTTCTTGGTCCCAAGAAAGTCACTTAGAGGCCCAAGAATTGGTCCACCTGCACCAGTTAATACCAGTGTGAGTGTAAGGCTAGGGTTCAAGGATAGGCATAGCTTGCTGCTGCCACCTGAATTCCACATCCCCAGAAGAACTTCAACAGGGCCTCTCATAACAACTGCAGACTAACCATTGAGGATTTTGTAGACATAACTGACACTATACAACCAAATAAATTATATAGAGACTACACTGTTGTGCATACACAGAATTAAAGCCAAATCACTATTCAAGTGACGCTTTAGATAAAACTTCAAAAAAATTTCCTTATGAACTTTTTATTGGAAGCAGCATCTGTTAGACCAGATGAACAGTTATCAACATAAAAACACAAGAAACATAAAAAATAAAAAAAACTCCAAAAGAAAATGATAATTATCTAGTAACATATTCTAATCAAGAAAAAAACTTATGAAATGTTTTTTTAAATTTCAAAATAATATTTTAAAAATTCAGTGAGGGTTTGGTGCCTATGGCTCAAGCAGCTAAGGCACCAGCCACATACACCTGAGCTGGTGGGTTTGAATCCAGCTCAGGCCCACCAAACAACAATGACAGCTGCAACCAAAATATACCCAAGCGTTATGATGGGTGTCTGTCATCCCAGCTACTTGGGAGGTGGAGACAGAAAAATCACTTGAGCCCAGGAGTTGGAGGTTGCTGTGAGCTGTGATGGCATTCTACCCAGGGTGACAGCTTGAGGCTCTGACTAAAAAAAAAAAAAAAAAATTCAGTGAGACAAACCAGGCATGGCAGCTCTCATCTATAATCCTAACACTCTAGGAGGCCAAGGCAAGAGATGCTTGAGCTCAGGAGCACACGACCAGTCTCAGCAAGAGTGAGACCCTGTTTCTATTAAAAATAGAAAAATTAGCCAGGTGTTGTAGCAGGTGCATGTAGTCCTAGCTAATCAGGAGGCTGAAGCAGGAGACCACTTGACCCCAGGAATTTAAGGTTGCTATGAACTAGGCTGATGCCAAGGCACTCTAGCCTGGGACAATTGGGGGTGGGAGGTTGTCTCAAAAAAAAAAAAAAAAAAAACAAAAACGCAATGAGATAAAAGAGAACGTAGATAAACAATAAAAAGAAATCAGAAAAGAAATTTATGAATGAGAAACTGCCAGAGAGATATCACAAAAAATAACTAAGCAGAAATCCTGGTACAGAAGAATTCATTGAATGAAATGAAAAATAAATTAATAAGCTTCAACAACAAACTATATCAAGCATAACAAAGAATTTCAGAACCTGAAGATAGCTCTTTTGAAAGTTTTTCTTCATAAATGAAGAGGAAATAAAGGGTCCTAGATAAGCACAGCTGAGGGAATTCATCACCACTACATTAGCCTTATAGGAGATGCTCAAGGAAGTCCTACAGGTAGAAGTGAACAGATGGTATCTACCACCATGATAAAAGTGTAGGACCCACTAATAACAGAAATAAGTGAGAGAAAGGATTAAAATATTACTACTACAGAAGACCACCAAACCACCAATGATAAACAATAAAAGAAAAAAAGGAACAACTTGTTGCAGGAAGATAAGGCCCAATGGAGAGAAAAAGCACCCAAACACCATGTTTATAAGAGAAAGGGCTTTATTTCAACTGGCAGAGTGAATGGCACAGAAGAATTCCAAATAGCTGTGCTCCCCAATAGGCTTGGTCTTTTTCTTTTTATCTCCAGTCAAAAAACTCCAACCCATGGATAACTTTTTCATTGGTTAGTTTGAATCAAGTGGGAGAAGCTGTTCCAACCCCCACAGAACTATAGGATTTCACAGAAGTAGAATTTCCAGGTACCAGAAAGTTAAGTCTACAAATTCCTAAGAGTTGAGTCATCATGGAGAGGACCCTGTAGGTGTTTCCTTGAGGTCTCCTTGAGAAGACCTCTGTTCTCCTAGGCCTCAGTCTTCCTGGGTATCCTCTCTCAAAATGATATAAAAAACAACCACAAAAATTTAACAAAATGACAAGAATAAGCCCTCACATGTTAATAATATAACCTTTCCATTTAAAAAAGATTAAACTTTCCACTTAAAAAATACAGACTGACTGAATGAGAAAAAAATTACCTACTATGTTTTTTACAAGAATCTTTGCTCACCTATAAAGATGAATTTAGATTGAGAATAAAGGGATACGAAAAAGATAATCTTGCAAATGGAAACAAAAAGTGCATAGGAGCAACTCTATTTACAACATAAAATAGACTTTAAGTCAAAACCATTGAAAAGAGACAAAGAAGGCCATTATATAATGTTAAAGGGATCAATTTCAGTGAGAGATCATAATAATTCTAAATACAGGGTATCCATAAAGTTCATGTGCAATTTAAAATCATTGACTTTGCATAAAACACTGGAGTATCCAGATATAGAAAGCAGATGTTATTAGTTCTAAAGAGAATGAAAGCCTTGAATAATAATTGAAGATTTCATCACCTCATTCTCTGCCTTAAAATGGAATAAAAACCATTGGATTTAAATTTCACTTTACACAAAATGGACCTAATAAACATTAACAAAACCCTGGATCCAACAGTGTCTCATCATTACCTGGAATACACATTCTTCTTATCAGCACATGGAACACTATCCAGGATAGACAATATGTTAGGCCAGAAAACAAATCTCAACAAATTTTAAATAATCAAAATCATATTAAGTATTTTCTGTAAAAACAATAGAAAAAAATAAAATAAACCTATAAATCAATCACAACAGGAACTTTGGAAGCTATAAAAATACATGGAAATTAAACAAGGCACTGAATTAACATAAGGTCAATAAAAAAATTGAGGAAATAAAGAATATGACTGAAACAAATGGAAAACAAAACACAACATACCCAAACCTATGAAATACAGCAAACACAGGACTAAGAGAGAAGTTCATAGCAACATATGGCTACATCAAAAACGTAAAAAGATTTCAAATAAATGAGTTGGCAATACACCCCAAGGAACCAGAATAGTAAGACAAATCAAACTCAAAATTAGTAGAAGAAAAAAAAAATAAAGATCAGCACAGGACTAAAGGAAATAGAGACAAAAAAAATGAAATAAAAAGTTAGTTTTTTGATACAATAAACAAAATCAATAAACTGCTTGCTTGACTAACAAAGAAAAAATACAGAAGACCCAAAAAGGCAAAATCAAAAATAAAAAAAGATAATGCAACTGAAAATACAGAAATACAAAAGATCATCAGAGATGATTCTGAGAAAATATATGCCAATACAGAAAAAAGGATAAATGCCTGGACACATACAATCTACCAAAGATTTAATCAGTAAAAAACAGAAAACCCAAACAAGCCAATAATCAGTAATAAGATTGAATCAGTAATAAAAAAAAAAAAAATCTTTCAACAAAGAAAAGTCCAAAATTGTATGATTGACTGCCAGCTATTACCATATTTATAGGGAAGAACTAACACAAATTCTCCTCAAATTATTTTTAAAAAACTATAAGGACAATTAACAACAATTAAGGTCTTGGGGGGGAAGGGAAGGAAAAGCAGAGAGAGGGAAGGAGGGAGGGGGGTGGGGCCTTGGTGTGTACCACACCTTCTGGGGGCAAGACATGATTGCAAGAGAGACTTTACCTAACAAATGCAAATAGTGTAACCTGGCTTATTGTACCTTCAATAAATCCCCAACAATAAAAAAAAAAAAAAAAACTAAGAGGAGAGAATTCTCCCTAACTCTTTCTATAAAGTTATCATTATACTGATACCAAAACTGGACAAGGGTAGAACAAAAAAGCACACTATGAACATAGATGCAAAAATGTTCAAGAAAATATTAGGAAATTAAATTCAGCAGCACATGAAAGTGATGGTACACCATGATCAAGTGGGACTTAGGAAGGCAAGGATGGTTCAATGTACACAAATCAATAAATGTGATACATCATTTCAACAGAATGAAGAACAAAAACATACAATCACTTTAATAGATGTAGAAAAGACATTTGAGAAAAATCAACGTCTCTTCATGATAAAAACTCAACAAACTAGGTCTATAAGGAACACACTTCAACATAAATAATGGCTATACATGACAAACCCACCACTAACATCATAATGAATGAGAAAATGCTAAAAGTCTTTCCTCTCAGAACTGGAGCAAGGCAAAAATGCTCACTTTCACCATTCCTAATTACCACAGTACTGGAAATCCTAGCCAGAAAAATCAAAGAAGAGAAAAAATTAAAAGGCGTCCAAATTAGAGAAGAAGTCAAATTGTCATCCTTTGTAACAACATGATCTTATACCTAAAAAAAACCTAAATCCTCCACCAAAAATGTCTTAGATCTGATAACTAAGTTCAGTCAGGTTGAAGGAGACAATATTAATATTAAAAAATCTGTAACATTTCTATACACCAATAATGAACTGAGAAAGAAATCAAGAAGGCAATCTAATTTATTATAGTGACAAAAAAATTATGAATACATTTAACCAACAAGATAAAATTCTTCTACATAGAAATCCAAAAAAATATGATGAAAAGAATTGAAGAAGAGATAAAAAAATCCCATCTCATGAATGAAGTATTAACATTGTTAAAACAATCATACTGCCCAAAGCAATCTACAGATTCAGTGCAATCCCTATCAAAATACCAATGACATGTTCCACAGAAATTGGAAAAATAATCCTAAAATTTGCATGGAACAAAGATGCAAAAAGTTAGCCAAAGCAATCCTGAGCAAAAAGTATGATTGGAAGAATCGCATTACCTGACTTTGAATTATAGAACAAAGCTATAGCAACTGAAATGTTGTGGTAATAGTATAAAAGTAGACATACAGATCAATGGAACATAACAGGTAATCCAGAAGTAAATTCACATACTAATAACCAACTGATTTTTTGACAAAAGGCATCAAGAACATAACATTGAGGAAAGGACAGCACGTTCAATAAATGATGCTGGGAGAACTGGATAACTATACAAAGAAAAGAAAAGAAAACTGAGTTCCTACATCTCACCAAACATGGAAATCAACTCAAGGTGAACTAATGACTTATGTTTATAAGACCTGAAACCATGAAACTACTAGAAGAAAACATGGAGGAAACATTTCAAGACATTAGTCTAATAGAATATTTTATGGCTAGGCCTAAAAAACAAAATCAAAAATGGACAAATGGAACTATAATAAAATTAAAACCTTCTGCACAATAAACAGTCAACAGAGTGGAGAGACACTCACCAAATGAGAGAAAATATTTGCAAACTATTCATCTGACAAAGGACTAATATCCAGAATATACACGGAACTAAAACAACTCAGCAATTAAAATCTAAATAATGTCATTAAACAGTGGGAAAAGAATATGAGTAGACACTTTTCAAAATAAAACATACAAATAGCCAAAAGTTATAGGAAAAATTCCCAACACTGCTAATTATCAGGGAAATGCAAATCAAAACCACAATGAGATAGCATTCTACCCTAGTTACCACGGCTGTTACTTAAAGACAAAAAAGAACAGATGCTGTCAAGACTGTATAAGAAAGGAAACTCTTAAGGCATGTAAATTTACAGCCACTATGGGAAATTGTATAGCGATTTCTCAAAAAAAAAAAAAAAAAAAAAGAACTATTATATGATCCAGCAATCCTACTACTGGGTATTTATCTGTAGAAATAAAATTACTATAACAAAGGGAAACTTGCACTGCCATGCTTATTGTAACACTATTCATAATAGCAAAGACATGGAATTAACCTAAATTTCTACCAATAGACAATGGTTATGGAAAATGTGGTATATAAACATAATGGAATACTGTTTGATCATTAAAAATGAAATCATGTCACTTGAAGTAACTTGGATGGAACTGGAAATTCAACCCTGTTAAAGGAAGTAAGCCAGACACAGAAAGACAAATATGGCACGTTCTCACTCGTATGTGAAAACTAAAAAGAAATCTTATGGAGACAAAAGGTAGAATGATAGATACTGAGGCCGGGAAGGCTATGTGGATGTGGGGAAGGGGGGGAGGAGGAGAGGCTGGTTAATGAGTATAAACATACAGCTTGATAGAAGAAATGGTTCTAATATGAATATCTGACAGCTGAATAGAGTGACTATAGTTAACAACAATGTATTGTATATTTAAAAATAGCTAGAAGAGAGGGTTTGATATGTTCTCCATTCATAGAAACGATAAAATGCTCAGGCTGATGGACACCTATATCCTGATTTGATCATTACATATTCTATGCATGTAAAAACATATTAAATATACCTTATAAATATGTACAAATATTATATGTCAACATAAAAAATTCTTTAATAGAAAGTGCCTCAAAACGAGACCTGGTGTTCAGTAGATCAGTAGGATGACAATAATTGACATTAATGGTAAAAATTAGAAGATAATAAATTTGAATGCTTCTAGCACAAAAAAGATAAATGTTTAAAGTGATGAATATTCCAAGCACCCTGATTTGATTTTATGAATGCACCCAATTATCACATATGCCCCTAAACTATGTACATCCATTATCTATCGATAAAAAATAAAAATAAGAATAAATTTAATCGGAAAAAAAAACTAAGGTCTTAACTTGGCTCACTAACAATCAATACAGAATCATTTGACTCTTAATGAAATGGTAAAAATCATCAGAGGCTTAAATTAAACTGTAAGTTTTTTTCAACTAGTAAAAGTTTAGTCAGTTGAATTCTCTGTAGGTAACATGATAGGTCCTTAAAAAAATTACTCTCTAATACTAATGTTCCAATATAATTGTAAAAAAATGTACATTTTTCCCTTAAGAAATCCAGTGAGATTTGTTAATTCTTATCCAGGAAAGGAAAAGTAGAGAATTTAAAAGTATATTAATGAAAGACATCCACTTTAATGAATAGAAAAAAGAAATTTAACGAGTATAGCTTTCTTGACTTGAGAACTAATACAAAGTGTTCTGACTACAGACAATCATATTCCATAACAGAAGGAGAAAGTTATTAGGGAGAAAAATACTTGAAGGAATAATGATCAAATATCTTTATCATTTTAAAAATTCAAACAAACAAACACAGAGATCAGTAAACCACATTCATTGAAGAAGGAAGAAAATGAAACTGTAAAACAAATAGAGAATGTCTTGGGTCCAGGAAAAAAAGGACATATCGCATATTTAGTATAATGGTATGAGGAATATTTAGTTTCTCATCAGAATTCATGGTGATAAAAGACAATAGAATAATATATAAGAGAGCAGGGGACAGGGGAAAAAATCCTGTCATTCTACAATACTATATTCAGTGAAAATATTATACAAATTTTAAGGCAAAAAATAAATACATTTTCAGAAATGTGAGAAGCAAATTTGTCAACAGCAGACTTGTGCATACAACAAGCACTCCAATTTTGTACAAATAATCAAGACATTGAATCTCACAAAGGCATAAATCTATTCATGATCTATGTATATATGACTTAATAAAAAAAAAAAAAAGAAGAAAGAAAGAAAATCCCAAAGTAGATCTGCTCTAATGCAGTCACTGGATTCCTCACAAAAGTGTCAAATCCAACAAAATAAATTTTTAGCAAACAGCGTCATGACAACTGGATAGACATATAGAAAAAGATAAATCACAACCCCATATGTCACAATAAACAAAGATTAATTTTAGATAGATCTTAGATCTACACATAAATGCTAAAACCAGACAGCTTTCAGATTTAAACATAGGAAAACATCTTGGTGATAGGAGTAAACGAAAGTTTGTTAAACTGGACACAGCTTTGAAAAAAAATTGATAAATGCTTCTAGCACATTTAATTGATAAATTAAACTTCATAAAAATTGAAAACTTTCATTCATCAAAAGATATTGTAAGAAAATGAAAAAGCAAATCATGGACTTATATTTACAATATATTCAATACTGGTAACAAAGAAACTGGCAGTGCCCAGAACATATAAAGAACTCTTATCACTCTATTCTAAAAATACAAACACCACCCTCAAAGGTATATATATATAGCAGAGTCTTTAGAAGACACAGATCGCCAAAATAAAAACCAAATGAAAAATAAATAGTCATCAGGAAATTGTGAAAAACTACAAGAAACCATAACACACCCATCACAATGGTTAAAATTAAAATGAATAACGATATCAAATATTGATGAGAAATGTACAGACTAGACTTTCCATACACTGTCGGTGAGAATGTAAAAAGTTACTATAGAAAAGAATCTCATAGATTCTTATAAAACTAAATCCACCGTAAGACCCTTCCTTGGTATTTGTCGTGGATAAATAAAAACATGTCAAAAAGGACTTATATAAGAATATCCATGACAACTTTATTAATAATAGTTAAAATCTGTAAGTAAATCAGGTGTCCATCAAGGTGTTCTCAAACTTTTTAAACAGGGGGCCAGTTCACTGTCCCTCAGACTGTTGTAGGGCAGGACTATATTTAAAAAAAAAAAAAAAAAAAAACAACTATGAACAAATTCCTATGCACACTGCACATATCTTATCTTGAAGTAAAAAACAAATACAATCACACCTCTGAATATGGCCCGCAGGCTGTAGTTTGAGGATCCCTGAAATGGATAAACAAACTATGTCTATTTATACAAAAGCATAATACTCTACAATTTCAAAAGCAACAAACTAAGATACGTAGAACAGCACAGATAAATCTCCAAAACATCCACTGAGTAAAAGAAACCTTACACAAGAGTCCATACGATGTGATCCCATTTACGTAAAGTTCTAGAACAGATAAACTAATCTACAATGGTTGCCTCAAGAGTTTGAGGGCAGTAATTAACAGAGAAGGGGGACGAGGGAACTTTCTGGATGATGATAATTTCCTGTATCTAAAGAGGTGTTTGTGTTTTACAGGTGTATGCATTTGTCAAAATTCAGCTAATGTTCACATTTGCAGGTTGTGATTTTACATAAGTTTTACCTCAAAAGAAAAAAAAAACCTGTAAACAAATGTGGACTAAGTTATAAGGAAAATGTTCTGACAGCAATTTATTTTGAAGTGCATTCAAAACTGAGATTGACTAATGGATGATAAGAGGAAGGAAGAGATGGATATATATGCTGAAGCAGAAATACAGTAAAATGGTGAGGGTAGAATTTGCGTGATGCCCACAAGGGTGTTCATTGTAAAATTTTTAAAAGTTATATATTAGCAAATTCACATAGTAAAATGTTTAGAAAATACTTATACATCTATATAGCAAAAATCTGTGTATTTCACTGTGTGTTTTCCTCAAAAAAATGAGAGTTATAATAAAGTGAAACTCCATGCCAGCCATTCCTTGGACGTTTAACTATGTGCGTAACAGGTGTCTCTCTTCTGTCTTTACCCTTTTCCTCATGATTTTTTTCCTTTCCTTCCCCCCCCCCTTCCTATCCTTTTTCCCTTTCTTTTCTCTCTCTCTCTTCCATTTCTCATCATCCTTTCTCCTCTTGCCTAAACTACCACACTATTGTCTCTCTTTAACCCTTTACCTACCCACATCCTTAAGAGCTGGGGTGTGAGTGGGGGTGTGTGAAGATATGGATACACAAATACATATTTGAAGTTTCTTCATTGTGATGAAAACCATGGCAAATTAATGGCCATTCTTCTTAATACATGTACAATCTGACTGTGAAACTATGAGGACATAATTAATTTTAAACTAAAATAACAAAACCATTATCTGGTCCACAGACCAAACTCTTAGTCCCATTGATCCAGTGGCCAGAGACCATTGAGGTTTTTCTTTCATTATTAACTTATGAGTTCTTAGTGGCTGGAGGAGTGGCCAACACATTGTAAGTCCTCAATAACATTCGCTGTACTGTTTATACATGCATTCATATATGTGTGTATGTATGTGTCTGAATACACACGTGTTTGTGTATATATATGTGTGTGTGTGTGTGTGTGTGTGTCTGTGTGTGTTTTAAACAAGAGACTGGAAACTCCCAAAATAATTTTCTTCATAATTTTACCCCAAGTCAGCTCCATCATTAAGAGCCAATGTTGGAAAGGCTAAAATCATTCTACTCACATCCCTGAGCCAAACCTATAACTGTGGGTGTCTCTGCTTAGCTCAATGGTTCTAAACCTTCTCCCCTTGCTTGAAAAGAATTGTTATGATTTTGGGGAACTGTAGGCATCTTTGTCTTTGTGGTCCCTTCCTTCATAAAAAAAATTTTTTTAAATTATATTTTATGATCATTTTGGCATAAAGACAAATATATCACAGGCTAGATATTTTTCTTATTTATATAGTTATTATTTTCATTTTTTTCAGATTTTAAAGGATATTAAATTTGTTTTTATTTTCATGAGCTGTTATAGGGATCATGGGCACTAGGCACCGTTCATTCTGTGCCTAATGGATAAACTGGCCCTGACTATAAAGCTTCCTTTTTGATTTGTATTGCTTTTTAATATTTTCTTTCTCATTTTCAACTTCTCAACTATTCCAAGACATCTTTTCTGAGGTGATAATGTGTACTTTGGTTCTATACCCAGATTCCAAATCTTTTTAAAACAATTTTTCAATAGAAAAGTTTCCTTTCTTTGTCATGAAACCTTCCAATTTCTCTCTTGGAGAATAGAAAAGTCAGCCTGTCACAAATTTATCCTCCTTCCAAAGTGCAGTCCAGCTTGACCAGAGAGCTTCTATTGAATTGAGAAAGTGACTGTTGAGTAAGCACTGGAATACTGAATAAAAGTGGTGCTAATAGGCTCCTTATGATATCACCTAATACAAATGAAAAGTCTGCTTTCTCTCCTGTAGTCGTAAAGGGGATTTAAAAATAAATATAAGTAGCAAGCTTCTTTTACATTTTTAAGGCACATTAGAAAGTCTAGTAGTTTTAGAGAGTATTAACTTGTATTATCTTTTTCTAGTTCTACAACCAAAGAGCACTGTAGCTGGTCCTTTTCCCAGTAGTGTATACTAAAGCCATTCAGTTCAATGATGTGCTACACAGGGTCCAGGCACTTTAGATATAATGAAATGAGTAAAGCACTGAGGAACTACAAGTCCACAAGAGGAGGTAAATTTAGCAATCAATAATCTCAATAAATCATGTCAAATTCTATGATAGGAAAATATACAGGGAAAATAAGTACCAGGTAAGAAAAGTTTTCAGGGACTATCCCCAACTGTCTTCTCATCTGCTCTGAGGATCATTACACATCCACGTCCACACCCATACAACTCTGAGACATGCGCATCTCTGCAAGGGACGGTCCCACGCCATGCTGATGCTTGGCTTTGTGACTTGCTAGAGCTGGTGGAACCTGAGCAGAAAGGACGCTGTGCCAAGGCTATTGTTGTTAAATCATAGCTGTGTACATTAGTGCAATTGTTTGTACCCATTCTAAGATGCACCATAGATGTGGCCCCTCCAATTACCCTCCCTCCACCGAAACCTCCCCCCTCCCTTCCCCTTCCTTGGCCCTTTCCCCATAGTCTTGTGGTATAGTTGGGTTATAGCCTTCATGTGAAAGCTGTAATTTAGCTTCATAGTAGAGCTGAGTACATTGGATACTTTTTCTTCCATTCCTGAGATACTTTGCTAAAAAGAATATGTTCCAGCTCCATCCATGTAAACATGAAAGAGGTAAAGTCTCCATCTTTCTTTAAGGCTGCATAATATTCCACGGTATACATGTACCACATTTGCTAGTCCACTCAAAACAAATGTGTCAGATCTCATTTCAAAATTAGATTTTGCAGGTTAGAAAAAAGCAACAGCAATGGCATGGTAAGTTCTCTTCCAGTTCTAAATAACATCCCAGGAATTCTGTACCCAAGTCCCTCCCCAGCCCTGCCTCAAGGCACAGAACATTGCCCTATGCCCTTATCCCTCATAGCTCTACACTGGGCAAATCTACACTAGCTCTACACTAGTACACCCCAAAAGAGGACCACTAAAGGCCTAAGCAAGAAAAGTCTTCCCTGACAGGTTCTAGCTGTATGGCTTCAGACAAGTCACCCAGACTCTCCCATGCTGTTTCTTCATCTGGCTCCCTAAGCTGCCATGAGAGGCTCATTGGAAAATGTATGTAGGACGTGTATGTGAAACACCCATCATCTAGTCATGCTCAGTAAAATGGAGCTATTATTAAGAATATGAGTAACAATACAAGCACCAGGTCCAGTGCCCCAGGGGCCTGTGAGGGTCCCCAGGCCCCCAGCAAGTAGTGTGAATAGCCCCAGAGAACTGGGCCCTGGAACCCAGCCTCCCCCATCCCCCATCCACTTACCCACCCCCATCTTGCTTCCACTCCCCTTGCTCCAGAACTAATTTATTTATTTCCTTCTGAATCTTCAAATTCTATCAAGCCTTGGAGTGGTTGGATGGATTTTTTAATTAATTGAAGTGGAATCAATGAAAAAGTGATTGTTTTGGACCTGGCTGGGGAGGGGAGTCACCTCGGCTGTGGAAAATAAATGGAGGGCTTTGTGGGGGAGGTATTGCATTATTGAGCTGTGGTTGGGCTGTGGGTACTGAGCCCCGAGAGGCCCAATGCATGCCTAGGGAGGCAGGATGGAGGAGAGAAAAGTGACCAGCACATCCTCCCCAACTAAAGTCCAGGAGATCTGAGTTCAGGCTCCCCCACCCCCACTTACCAGCTGTTTCACCTTGAATGAGTCACTGCACCTGTGCCTCTCGGAGCTTCAGTCCTTGTGGGGCTCAGACAGGAGGATTGCTTGAGATCAGGAGTTTGAGGTCAGCCTGAGCAAGAATAAGACCCCGTATACGTCTCTACTAAAAATAGAAAATCTAGCCAGGCATTGTGGCAGGTGCCTGTGGTCCCAGCGACACAGAAGGCTGAGGCAGAAGGATCACGTGAGTCCAGAAGTTTTGAGGTTGCTGTGAGCTATGATGTGACAGTGCTCTACCTAGGACAGCAGAGTGAGGCTCTGTCTCAAAAAAACAGAAAAAGAAAAAATCTGACACCTGCTACAACATAGGTGACCCTTGCAGACATTGTGCTAGACACATAAAAGAAAAAAATGTATAATTCCAACTGTATAAAGTACCTAGACTAAGCAAATTCATAGAAAGTGGATTGTAGGGTGCCAGAGGTCATGGAATTATTATTTAATGGGTACAGAATTTCTGTTTAGGGATAATAAAAAATTCTGGTAATAGACAGTGGTGATGTTTGCGTGACCTTGTAGTGTATCCACTTAATGCCATTAAACTGTACATCTAAAAATGGTTAAAATAGTAAACTTTCTGTTGTGTAAGTTTTACCTCTATAAAAAATATATATATGTAAGGTATGCTGTGTGCTTGGCACTGCCTGGCTCTTAGTAAGTGCTCACTAAGTATACATTATTATCATTTTGTATTATCATTAATATTAATTTTAAAGCACTGGAGTGAAGTATTCCCACACCCAGTACACTACTAAATATGACCAAAAATACTTTCTTGTCCTATATAAGTTTCTCTCTGCAATATGACTTTGTGATATCTTCCATCAAAAGCTGGGGTTTGTTTCCCTACCTCCTCCATCAGGGCTTAGCCAGTGACTTGCTTTGACTAACGTTTTCCACGGCTATTGTAACAAATGACCACAAACTTAGTGGCTGAAAACAGCCACTCCTGTATGGAGGTCAGAAGTTCAAAATGAGTCTTAAGGGCTAAAGTCCAGGTATAGGGTTGGTTCCTTCTCAAGGTTCTGGGAGAAATTGTTTCCTCGCCTTTTTCAACTTCTAGTGGCTGTTTGCCTTGGCTTGCAGCCTCTTCCTTTACCTTCAAACTCCCCTCCCTCCTTTTTGAGAGAGGGTCTTTCCCTGTTACGCTGGGTGGAGTGCAATATGCACCAGCTGTGCATCACAGATCACTGCAGCCTCGAACTCCTGGGCTCAAGTAATCCTCCTGCCTCAGACTCCCAAATGGCTGGGATTATAGGTGTATACCAGCTCACCCAGCTGAAAGCCCATTTTTCTACTCTTCCTTTATGTCACCTTCCCTTCTTCCACAATACACATAACTCTCTGTCTCCTTCTTATAAAGATACTTGTTATGATATCAGTGGGCCTACCCCACAACCCAGGATAATCTCCCCACATTAAAATTCTTAACTTAATTACATCTGTAAAGTCCCTTTTGCCATAAAAGGTAACATATTCAGAAATTAGGACATGGATATTTTCCAGGTGGTGGCAGGGAGGAGGAGATTATTCAGGCTCTGACAGCCAGTGAGCCTTTAGCTAATGTGTTCTATGTATGAGCCTAAGATGTGCTTTGTCATAGGATATCCCCTCTCTTGCTGCGCTCGGGACTCTCCCACCACCAAGAGTACATGCTCAAGCTTGCCTGCTGCAGGATAGGAGTCATGAGACCCAGTCACCCCTACCAGCCAGCCAAACCCCCATGGTGGATCTGCCCTGCTGGCCAGTGTCTGATAGCCAACTCTTGTATCAGCCTCGTTAGCACCAGCAGAAGAACCTCCTAGCTGAGCCCAGCTCAAATTACCAACCTACAGAATCTTAAGTTAGATAAATTGTTTCTGGTTTAAGCCATGGAGCTTTATGTGTTTTTTTAGCACAGCAATGAATCACCAGACAATCAATGAGAAGGTGAGGGAAGGTAACATTTATTAAACACCTACTACATACAAGGTATATTTCTCACATGATACCATTGAACATTCACAAATTCCTCACTCACAGGTATCATTTGCAGCCATATTACAGATAAGGAAACAAAGGCTGAGAGAGGGGCAGCAATTGGCTTACAACCACATGCCTACGGAGTTGGCAGAATCAAGTACCAATTTCAGGTCTGTCTGATTCCAAAGCCGTCGGTCTCACCAACAGACCCCATCCTGCTCTGAAATCACACTAGGTCAGCACGTTCATCGCTGTGGCAGACTCACTGTTCATGTGAATGACACCAATCATTTCTAGTCACTCTCCTATTCACCTTTCCTACAAATTCTTCCCACGTGCCCATGATTCCACCCACCCTGCCACTCAGCCATTGGACGGTTATTGTTGTGCACGGACAGCATAGCAGTTAAGCATTCAAACTCGGAATCAGACTTAGACTCTAGTTCTGTTCCTTCCTGGCTGTGTGACCTTAGACAAGCCGCTGTCCCTCTCTGAGCCTCAGCTTCTTCTCAGTAATATGATCATATCTACTTTACCAAATATCTGCTTTTTCTAGTCAAAGGAAAAATATCACAAAACAATAGAAGGAAGAATATATGCTTACTCGGGACATTGGGGCCCCCTAACACACGCTCTGACCGTTCCCCTCTCAGGCCCTCAGTTTTCCCATCTGTATCCTAAGGGGATAAACTTCAAATATTTCCTTTCTTTATGCCATTCTATCATGTTGGAATCACAAGCTGTTTTTGCCCTTTCAGCCTTATCTGAGATCAGCATGGACCTCCCAATAAACATATTCAATGCCAAGCAGGTTTTGATAATCTGAAGAATGCTATTTATTTATTTATTTTTTGCAGTTTTTGGCTGGGGCTGGGGCTGGCTTTGAACCCACCACCGGTATATGGGGCCAGTGCCCTACTCCTTTAAGCCACAGGTGCTGCCCAGAATGCAATTTTTTATTGATATTATCCACTCACCCCCATCCACAGCCCATAATAGGTTTATACTGGGAACTGTATTCAATAAAGAGAGAGAGAGAAAGAGAGAGAGAGAGAGAGAGAGAGAGAGAGAGAGAGAGAGAAGGGAGGGAGAGGAGAGGAGAGGAAAGAAAAGAAAGAAGGAAAGAAAGAAAAAAGGAAGGAAAGAGGAAAGACAGAGAGAAAGGAAGGAAGGAAGAAAGAGGGCTGTCTCTGAAGTGAATGACATGAATTATTTCAACCTAACTTACTAATTAAGACCTCATTAGCAGCCCAAATTTGTGATAGATCAGCAGAGGACTTGGCACAATGGTTTAATTTAATGATTTCTTGCATTACTTTGTTAATCATCTTTAGTCTGATTTAATTTATGCCAATGTGACTGTCCTAATTTCTAATTAAGGCATTGATGGCAGGGACAGCCGCCATAGCATAAGAATTTCAATCAAGGCTGATACAAAAGCAGATATTCGTTTTAAGGCCTATAAGATGGCAATTTGCTAAGCCGTCTGCTTATTGTTTTATTCCCCCTTCCCCAGCTCCAAAGGTTGGGGAGGGTCTGGTCTTTGCCTGGGGCAGATGGTTTCTCACTAATCACAGACCTTTATAATCATTGATTTTTTTTAAAGGCTCTGAAGAAGACCTCAGAGATTAACTAGGCCAGCCTCCTCATTTCACAAGTGAGGCAGCAGGGCCAGAGAGTGTGAGGGGCTCACCCAAGGTCACACAGAGCGTTAGCGTGGCCCTGGGAGGAGACCCCAGGCTCCCATTCCCTTCCATGGCTCCCTACTTGGCAGCCTTCCACCCCCTCCCCCCAAACAGCTCCTGGTGGCCTCCGTAGGAGTTGCAATTACATGGGATTTGGGTTGATGAATTGAATTGAAATTGAGATAATAATTCCAATTACAGTTTGGGGGCCAAGCTCTGAGCCCGAAACTCAATGTATACTTTCCCTCGGATCCACAGACTGACCCTACTTGCAGGGGCTGTAGCAACATCCTACGATTTTATAGATAAGGGCACAGGCTTATAGAGACAGAATATCTGCCCAGGTTTCCATGACAAAGAAGTGGAATTTGATCCCAGATCTCTCTGATTCCCAAGTCCATGCTCTTCTCATCACCACTGTGGGCTGTCTCCCCAGAACCCCACTGGGGATCCATAGTGTTTGTATTAATGTTATAGCTAATGTGTATTTAGGGCTTCCCATGTAGCAGGCACTGTGCTAAGCATCTCCCATAAGAATCCCATTTATGCTGGGGGGAATGCGAGCTAATATGACCTTTTGGGAAATAAGTTTGGAGAACATTCAAGGACCTAAAAGTAGACCTGCCATTCGATCCTGCAATTCCTCTACTAGGTATATACCCAGATGATCAAAAATTATTTTACAACAAAGACATTTGCACCGGAATGTTTATTTCAGCCCAATTCATAATAACCAAGACATGGAAACAGCCCAAGTACCCACTGACCCATGAATGGATTAACAAATTGTGGTATATGTACACCATGGAATACTATGCAGCCATAAAAAAGATGGAGACTTCACATCTTTTATGTTTACCTGGATGGCGCTGTAACATATTTTTCTTAGTAAAGTATCTCAAGAATGGAAAAAAAAGTATCCAATGTACTCAATACTACTATGAAATCAATATATAATCACCTACACATTCATATGAATGGCAAAACATAAGTCTAGTCCAGAATGTAGAAGAGAAGAGGAGAGAGAGGGGAGGGCAGGGGGGATGTGGGAGGAAGAAGAATATTTAGGGAGACCTCACCTAATATGCATGATGCAATGGAACATTTCAAAACTATTAAGAAATGAGTATAATTGTGATGGATGTGCTACTTAGTTCAATGTAAGCATTTCACATTGTATATCAAAGCAGTGCACTGAATCCCATAAATGCATCAATGTACAAAGTTATGATTTAATAAAAAATAATAATTAAAAATAAATAAATAAATAAACAAAACAAAAGCAAACAAACAAACAACAACAACAAAAAAAACCATCCCCCACCCCCCCCAAAAAAAGAATTAAAGTGAGACCAGGCATGTTTTCCTTCAGCCTTGTTTAGCTTAATAGGTGACAGTATGGTGTGCTATAACTGACCGAGTTGGAGGTTTTTCTTGGTGAGTATTATGACATGAGAGAGGGGCAAGGGAGCTGAAGGTGTACATGAGAGAGGGGCTTTAGTGATGGACCATAGGATCCAAGGAAGAAGATAAGAAGTGAGGACATAAAGTGGAGCAGGAACCATTGAAAAGTAGAAAGACTAATTAATGGACTGTAGGTCCTAGTATGTCTGAAAGATTGTTGGCTTAGGGTACTGGTAGTAGAGAGCTGGAAAGCTGAGAGTTGGTGGTCAGGAAGTAGTGTGCTGAAACTGAGGTTACAAAAGGAAGGTCAGTAATGACAAGTTCTAGAGCAGGGCTGTGTAGTAGAAATATATGAGCCACAAATGTGAGCCACATATACAATTTAAGTTTGTTAATAGCCACATTAACAGAGTAAAAAGAAATAAGCAGGCTTGGTGCCTATAGCTCAGTGGCTAAGGCACCAGCAACATACACCAGAGCTGGCAGGTTTGAATCCAGCCCGGGCCTGCCAAACAACAATGACAACTACAACGAAAAAATGGCCAGGCATTGTGGCGAGTGCCTGTAGTCCCAGCTGCTTCTTAGGCTGAGGCAAGAGAATTGCTTAAGCCCAAAAGTTGGAGGTTATTGTGAGCTGTGACACCACAGCACTCTACCCAGGGCGACAGCTTAAGACTCTCAAAAAAAAAAAAAAAAAAAAAAAAAAAAAGAAAAGAAAAGAAAAGAAAAAGAAACAAGCGAAATTAATTTAAATAATATATTTTATTTAACCCAATACATCCTAAGTGTCAACTTAACATGTAATCAAGGTAAAAAAATTATTAATGAAACATTTTACACTGTTTCCAGCATGAAGACTTTGGAACCTGGTGTGTAGTTTACGCTAACAGTGCATCTCTTTTTGGACCAGCCTCATTTTGAGTGGCTTGTGGCCACTCTACCAAATAGCACAGATCTAGGGAAAGACCAAAGGGGAGGGTGGCTGAGCAGGGGTGGAAGACAAGATCATGGGACTAGTGGCGGGGGGTGTCTAAGAACAGAGAGGATCATCTGTGTGGAGACTGGAATTGGGATGACATGGTTTAGAGAGGTGGACACCAACCAGGAGTGAATATCTTCTAGAGATAAGACAAAGAAGACCCAGGCCTGTAGATGACTGCAACCAGGAAGGGTGACAGGGGGTAGAGTTTTATGGTATGAGTTTCAAAGCTGGAGGATGGGAGGTTGACAGTCTGGAAGCAACCGTGGGAGCCAGGAGCACACTGCAGAGAGCTGGGTTCCAGTCAGAGTGAGAAGGCGGAGAGAAGGGGCAGGAAAGATACTTTTGCTCATAGTAAATCTCAAGTTTCAGAGTGTTTCTGGGGGTAGAGGAGGGATGGAGGATGAGTTTGAGTTAGGAGATGAGCACAGCTTTAAGGGGATGAGGGCTGGTGTGGAGGGGTGACCCAGGATTCCTGGGCTTCCTTGGTAAATGAAGAGAACCGCATACTGAGTTAATAGCTCTGTCTTTGGCCTGACTCGCAGTGTGGTGTAAATACTTCCATCATGGCACATTTTATGCTACTAATGGTTTAGCAACAGTCTCACAAAATACTTTAACAGTGAACAATTAGCTAGTACAAGCTGGGTCTTGGGTATGGGCATAATGGAACAGGTCCTGGTGGTCTTTAAAGCAGATGGTATGGAGGGATGTGAGAGCTGGGGGAGGGAGGCATGCAGGTCTTGTCAGAATTACTCAGAATCCTAATACCCTTTGGACTCCTGTCATGGAGCCTAGAGAAAATGAGTTGTACGTCTCAATGACTTTTTTTTTTTTTCCAATGTTTTTATTGTGGTAAAATGCACTTAACAAAAAATTTACCATCTTAACCATTTTTAAGCATACATTTCATAACGTTGTGCAAACATCATCATCAGTGATCTCCATAACTCTTTCTGTCTTGCAAAACTGAAACTCTATACTCATTAAACACTATCCATTTTCCCATCCCCCAATTCTGGCAACCATCATTAGACTTTCTGTCTAAGATTTTTACTATTGTGGGCATCTCATGTAAGTGGAATCATACAGTACTTGCCTTTCTGTGGCTGGATTACTTTACTCCACATAACTTTCTCCAGGCCCGTCCATGTTGTAGACTGAATAACAATCCATTGTGTGCATGTACCACATTTTGCTCATCAATTCATCCATCAACAGATACTTTGGGTTGCTTCCACATTTTAACTATTGTGAATAATGTTGCTATAAAAATGGGTGTATAAATGCCTCTTTGAGTTCCCGCTTTTAATTCTTGTGGATATCTACTCAGAAGTGGAGTTGCTGGATCATATAGTAAATTCAGTTTTTAAGATATTGAAACTTACTGTTTTTCACAGTGGCTGCATAATTTGACATGCTCACCAATGGTGCACAAGGGTTCAATTTCTCCACACCCTCACCAACACTATTTTCTGATGGTTTGATAGTAGCCACTCTAATGTATATGAGCTGTTGTTTCATTGTAGTTTTGATTTGTACTTCCTTAACATCAATGACTTTTAATATGCATTTTTCTATATTATTATTGTGCTGAGTTATCCAGATCCCTCTTCCAGGAAGGACTGCTATTTCAGGGACTGCTCTGGCACAAGGGGTCACACCATCCAAAGTTCTGACCCCTTCTGGGCCACCTCAGCCAATGACACATCAATGTGGGGGCATCTCTGCCCAAATCAGGACCAGGGTCTCAGGACCATTATACATCAATCATCCCTGGGGCATCATTGGGGCTGTCACTGGGTCTGCACTGAAGTTTTTCTTCTCCCCCTGTCCATTCCCGCTTTCCTCCCCTCCTTCCGCAGCTCCTGATGCTAAGGCCTGTCTCTAACAAATGCTCTGTTGCACTAACTCTAGCTCAGAGTCTGCTTTCTGGATAAGCCAGCTTGCAAGTCTCACCACCTGGATCTTAGTCAGCGGTGATAGGGTGGAAAAGTACTGTTTTAATTTGCATCTCTTTGACAACTGGTGAGGCCGAACTTGTTTTTGAACAGGCTTTGTCTGAATAACTTCCTTGGTGGCTTGCATTTGCTTCCTTTACTGTTCTTCTATTGAGGTGTTTGTCTTTTTCATTTCGGTAAGTGGGCATGTACATATTACCATCATAAAGATATAATCTTTGCTGTTGGTCTGTGGTTCACGAAATGATCTCATGTTTCCTGGTCTGTGGTGTCTGTTACTTACGCAATTAAGAGCACAGACCTAGCCACACCGCCATCCCACTGCCTTTCACATGACTTCGGGCACACTTCTTTACCTACCAGAGCTTCATTTTTCTTAGTTATAATTAGGGATAGTATTAATACTTAGTAGGTTTGTTGTGGGTATTAAAAGTTAGTTAACTGCTTGTAGCAGGGCCTGGAATACAGTGAGTATGAGATAATTATTTGCTATTTTTGTTAGTGTCTGTATCATTTTTTCATATTGACCAACTAGAGCAGTGGTTCTAAACCTTCCTAATGCCATGACCCTTTAATACAGTTCCTCATGTTGTGGTGACCCCCAACCATAAAATTATTTTCGTTGCTACTTCATAACTGTAATTTTGCTACTGTTATGAATCGTAATGTAAATATCTGATATGCAGGATGTATTTAGGTGACCCCTGTGAAAGGGTTGTTTGACCCACAAAGGGGTCTCGACCCACAGGTTCAGAACCACTGATCTAGAGTATGGTACTACCTTTTATGTAGTCAAAGCTATCTTTTGTGGTTTTGTCTTGGGAGTAATATATAGGAAGATCTTGTTTATTTGAAGATTATATAAACACTTACCTCCATTTTCTTTTAGTATTTTTGTGGTCTGACATCCATCTGGAATTCAGAATGTATTTCTTTCTTTTTTTTTTTTTCTGAGAGTCTCAGTATGTCGCCCTTGGTCGAGTGCTGGGACATCACAGCTCACATCAACCTCAAACTCTTGGGCTTAAGCAATCTCTTGTCTCAGCCTCCCATGTAGCTCAGACTATAGGTGCCTGCCACAAAGCCCAGCTATTTTTTTGTTTTGGTTGTCATTGTTGTTTAGTAGGCCTGGGCTGGGTTTGAACTGGCCAGCCCCCGTGTATGTGGCCGGTGCCCTAATCACTGAGCTACGGGTGTCGAGCCTGGAATTCAGAATGTATTTTGATGTCAGGTTTCATAGGCACGTATTTCATGGGTGTTTGCCATTCTTTTACGGACCTAACTCATCCCCATTATATTTTTCAAATTTAAAACTTTAAATGAACGTTTTCTTTTGGGAGAGTTTTATAGCTATAGAATTATTGTGAAGACAGTACAAAGAGTTCCCATATACCCCACGTGATTTCTCTTATTATTAACATCTTATATCAGTATGGCAGATTTGTCACCATTATTGAGCTAGTCTGCACTATTTGGATTTCCTTATTTTTCCCTAATGTTCTTTTCCTATTCCAGGACCTCACTGAGGAGACTACATAACATTTAGTCATCAGGTCTTCTTAGGCTCCTCTTGGCTGTGACCATTTCTTAGGCTTGCTTTTTGGTGAACTTGACAGTTTTTTTGGGGGGTGGAGGGTGGGGACAGAGTCTTACTATGTTGCCCTTGGTAGAGGGCTGTAACATCACAGCTCACAGCAACCCCCAACTCTTGGGCTTAAGTGATTCTCTTGCCTCAGCCTCCCGAGTAGCTGGGACTATAGGTGCGCCCCACAACACCTGGATATTTTTTGGTTGTTGTATTGTCATTGTTGTTTAGTGGGTCTGGACTGGGCTTGAACCTGCTAGCCTTGGTGTATGTGGCCAGTGCCCTACTCACTGAGCTATGGACTCTCAGCCGAACTTGACAGTTTTGAGGATTACTGGTCAAGCACTTTGTAAGCTATCTTTTGTCTGGGGGTTGTCTGAGGTTTTCCTCATGATTAGACTCGGGTTATGGGATTTGGGAGAAAGACCATGGTGGCATTGTGCCATTTCATCACATTGTTTTGAGGGCACATACTGTCGACACAACTTACCACCATGGATGTTGGCCTTGACTACCACGCTGAGTTCATGTTTGTCAGGTTTCTCCTGATCAAAAAAAAAAAAAAAAAAAAAAGGCTTCTGTGCCTTCCCTTTCTTCTCCACACTGCTCTTTCTCGGTGACAGTCACTCTGCACAGCCAAACTGGAGGAGTGGGCAGTTATGCTCCACCTCTTCAAAGGACAAGTTTCTACAGAAATTATTTGGAATTGTCCTTCCTGGGAGATTTGCCTCTTCTTCCCCATTCAGTCATTTATTCCCTTATTGGCATCAGTATGGACTCACAGTCATTCACTTTCTCCTTTGGGTTATAATCTGATGCTGTGTGCATTTACCTTGGTGCTCACATTGTGCCATCCTTGGCCTTTGGGCTCTTGTGTTCTTTTGTCATCACTCTGGGTTCTTTGTAACTTCCCTGTTCCATGTTTAGTCCCTGGTATTTGTTGTGTCCTGTGACTGCCTAGAGCCACTGTGGCTTGGCCTCTGTGTCATCTCTCCATATGTTCAGAGTTCCTAAGGAGAGCTTCTTTCCCATGGAAGTTTCTGAGGGGACTAGGCACACACCGGAGCAGTTGGCAGCCTCCAGGCTGGAGAGGATAGTTAGTCACCCCGGGGCAGAGAGCCCAGAGGTGTGGGTAGCCCAGAGAGGCAGATTTGGGGAGAGAGAGAGAGGAGCCAGAGGAGCCAGCCTGAGTCCTGTTGTGCCTGGATCTACTTTTGGACTGTTCAGTTCTTGAGCTAAGAGATTTTCTTTTGGTGAAAGTGGTTTAATTTGGATTTCTGTCACTTGCAACCAAACAGCTTAATAGAGAAGGTTCTATTATGAGTGGTATTTTTGTCTGGGCTACCATAATAAAATGCCACAGACCAGGTGGCTTACACAATACAAATTCATTTCTCACAGTTCTGGAGGCTGGAAGTCCAAGATCAAGGTGTAGGCGGGATGAGTTTCTGGTGAGGCTGCTTTTCCTGGCTTGTAGAGAGCTGCTTTCTCACCATGCCCCGCGTAGGCTTTTTCTGTGCACGTGCTGAGAGAGAGATCCCCGTTGTCTCTTCCTCTTCTAAGGACACCAGCTCTGTTGAACTGGGGTCCCATCCTTAAACTTCATTTGATCTTTGTTACCTCTCTAGTGGCCCTGTCTTCAATATAGTCACATTGGAGATTAGGGCCTCAACATATGAATTCCAAGGGGACACAATTCAGTCCATAACAGGTTGAATTGTACCCATCCAAAATTCACGTGTTGAAGTACTAACTCCCAGCACCTCAGAATGTGAACTTACTTGGAAATGGGGACCTTGAAGATGTAATGAAGTTAAGACATAGTCATTACATTGGGCCCTAATCCAATATGACTGTTGTCCCTATAAGACAGGGACAATTTGGGTACAGATGCACATGTATGGAGAACGCCACGTGCAGATTGGAGTCAAATTGCTGTAAGCCAAGGAACTACCAGAATCTTGGAGAGAGGCCTAGAACAGATTCTTCCCCAGCACTATCAGCGGGCGCTTGCCCTGAGACTGAGACTTTGATCACAGGCTGTGAGCCTGCAGGACTGTAAGGCAACAATAAATTTCTGTTCTGAGCCTCTGTGTCAGTTCTCAAGGGCTACCCAACAAAATGCCACAGAGTGTGTGGATTAAAAAATAGAAATTTATTTTCTTACAGTTCTAGAGGCTGCAAGTCTAAGAAAAAGGTGCTGGCAGGGCTGGTTTCTCCTGGGGCCTATCTCCTTGGCTTGCAGACTGCCACCTTCTTGCTATGTCCTCATGCTGTCTAATTTCTGTGCCCTCACTCATCCCTGTTTTTCCTTTGTGTGTCCAAATTTCTTCTCATAAGGACATTAGGATTGGACTGGGCCTGTTGTAAGGACCTCATTTTAATTTAATCACCTCTTTAAAGACCTTACCTTCAAATATAGCCGCATTCTGAGGTACTGGGTGTTTGCGCTTCAATGCATGACTTTGAGGGGACACAATTCAGTCTGTTATGCAGCCACTCAGTTTGTGGAACTTTTTAATGACAGCCCTAGGGAAGGAAGTAAACAGTCTCTAGTGACTTGTTTCTAAGTGGCTAGCTGTACGTGCTAGCTCTGTGCAGTCCCAACACATTCTCTTCTGGTCTTGCCCTCTATTCAAAACCTCAAGGTGACCACCTGGCCTGTGGCCCCATTGCCAGGGTCTTCCCTTCCCAGCCCTTCTCCATCCCCTGCACAACCTAGCAGGCTGCCCATTCACAGGTGTCTTCTGTGTTCCCATTTCTGATGCAGTATCCCCTGCTGCCATCATAGGAGGCATTTATTGAATGTGCAGGGATCCAGCAGTGAGCAAAGCAGACCTGTCTCTGCCTTGGCAGGGCTCACAGCCTAAAAGAGAAATCAGACAAGTAAAGAAAAGATTGTAAATTGTGTGATAGTTACGGATGGTGGGCACCATGTGGGGCTGATGCTTCCCTCCTCAAGCTCTGCAACCACCATCGGCCCCTGGCCAAGAGACTAGTTTAGTCTAGCTGGGCAGAGACTTCTTGCAGGCCAGCCAGAGAGGTGGCGCAGGATGGGCATTCTGGAAGCTGAGGGTGGCTCTGCTGAAGGGTGATGCAGAGTGGGATGCTGGTTAGATTCTCATTTGGGGAGCCTGCTTATCAACAATGGAAATTTGTTTCTTGGAGTTCTGGAGTAGAGGGAGTCCAAGATCAAGGTGCTGGCAGATTTGGTGTGTGGTGAGGGCCCACTTTCTGGTTCATAGATGGTACCTTCCCACCTTGCAGAGTGTGGGAGCTTTCTGGGGCTCTTTTACGTAGTGAAAGGGAACTAATCTCATTCACAAGGGCTCCACCCTCAAGAACTAATCACCTTCCAAAGGCGCCTCAATGGGGAGGATTCCAACCCATGAAATGTGGGAGACACATATATTCAGCCTATAGGACTTACCTTCCTTTGAGTTGCTGGTATCTTTTTGGTTGGCTGCATACACATTTCATTTGTTTTACTTTACACTCATCTAGCAGGCTCCAGGACAGGTGACAGAAATTCAGTGACACAGGTGAGCTGTTAAGAGGCAGGAAGAGCCAAACTCTGGGGGTCCCTGTCCCCAAACTGCAGGTGAACAAGCTCAGTGGAGACTGACGAGTCTGTTACCCACAAGCTGTGTGCCGTTGGGTGTACTAGTTGACCCCTCTGAACCTTAGTCTCTTCTGTACAGTGGGCAATGACAATGGCCTCGGATGGTGGGTTTAAGGAATGAGTGGGCTCCTACAGTTCCCATTTGCAGTGTGCTTTATATTCCTGGTGAGGAAGGGCCTGAGCAGGTGGGCTCTGGGCCCTCCCTTCATCTAGGGTGGTTCTGCTTGTCTCTTTGGCATTTGGGTCCTACCTGAGATGCTTGTTGGGAAGGAGGGCTTCCTGATCCCAGCTCATCTCTGCATCTATACCCTACCCAAATGTCTTCTATGGGGGACAAATGCTGATTGGATTGATGGAAGCTGAGTCAATGGTTGGGCCCCATTTAGCAGCAAGTATGGTTAGTGGGCATAAAAGGCTCCACCTTCCCCTTCTTGCTTTTCGGATTCCTGTACTGACTGTTGGGGAGAGGGGCAGGTCCCATGCACTGGCCTGGCCTCTTCGTGTGGCAGCTCAGCCTGGGTTACTGTCCTTCCCGAGGATTATGGACAGGACCTGGGTGACTAGGCCAGCTCCCCTAGGGTACATCTGGAACACATGCATCCATTGTTTCCTTCTTACTTAAGCCATGACTTCTCATGCATCCTCAGCTGGTTTGGCAAAGGTTGAGGGATGGTCACGGAGGCTGGTGTCAGCCAGTTGGGGTTAATGTCAGATTATGGGGTCAAGGAGATCTCATTCCAGTAAGGTGGAACTCAAATGTGGCTGGGTGTTGGTGAGTGGAACATTTTAGCACAGAAGCTTGATTTTTTACCTCTGTACCCCTTCCTCTTTCGACTGGTCCACAGCACCCAAGAACATGGGAGGCTTTCAGGGTCTAAGTGCAGAGAAGTTGTAGGCTACACTGGCCTCCCTAGTTAGGTCCTCCCTTGTCTGGCACACCATCTCCAGCCACGGAGTGAGCTGTCCAGGGAGGGCCTTTGCCATCCTCATTCTCAGGGCCCTCTCCCCATCCTCAGTCCTCTGTTATCTGTGCTCACATCTTTGCAGCTCTCATCTGCATGTCAACAACGTTCAGATGCGTCCCTCCTGCCCACCTGCACTGTCCACTCACTGTGTAATGGTGGGGAAACTCTGCACACCCCAAACCGCAGTCCTCATCTTCTGCCCGCCCCTCCCCGTTCATTTTCCTGCAGCCCCCTCTTCTGCTAGTGGAGTGCAAGGGAGGGCAGCTGGGGACGGCTGACCAGCACAGCTTCCCAGGCCCACCCATTGCCCTGCACCTGGGCAGTGAAAGGAGGCACTGGTGAGAGGACTCCCCCAAATGGTTGTGCGCTCCAGGGCAGCCGTTGGAAGCAGGAGACGGACACACCAGGGCAGGCAAGGTCCAGGGCCGTGGGGCCAGTTCCCGGAGGGTCATTGACTTCCTCGTTACCTTCTCCATTATCTTTCAACGTTGAGCTGGTTGTCTAAACTGTGTTCCCTGATGCCAAGTCAGAGGACTCAGTTTGGGCTGGCTTAGTCTCTGGTGTGCAATGTCAGCCAGTGGCTCCCCTAAAGTACTTGGGATTTCAAGCCTGGCCCCATCCAAGTTGCTAAGTGGCATCACACTTGGATCGTTCTCCTCCTTTACTTGACTGTCTTGGCTCCCCTGCCCGCAACATCTTTTAACGGTGCAACCTGATCTCATTGTTCCCTACAGACAGTGGTACATTTATGGGTAAACTTTTACCAATTGACTGGATAAAAACTTTTGCCAGTTTCCGTGGTGTAAATATGTTCACCATGGCCAATTTCAAACTACCAACCTGAAGTCACCAGAGGTGCAGTGGGAAGAGATCACAGTAGTATATGTTTCTACTATGCAGATACTATATAAATAATAAAGTGTAGTAAAATAATGCATGCCAAATCCTAACTGCTAGAAAACCAGGGAGGAAAATAATAAAATCATTAAGTTTTGAGTGTAATATTACCCTTGTTTTGAATATAATTTAATTTTTAATAATGGCTATGCTTAACAACTGATCTGTAAAATTGCTAAAAATGTAATTGTCCACTCTTATGAGCCAAGACAAGTACACACCGTTACAGGATAAAACCCAAGCTTCTTCCCAGAGCTTACACGAGTGGGCTCTTTTCTGTCCAGACTCACTCTTCAGCAAGCACGTGCCATGTCCCATTTGAGCTCTTTGGGACCACTTGCAGGTCCCCAAATGGACTTTGGGGTCTTTGTACCTTCTACCCTCTGTCTGAAACTCCCTCCCACTGTTCCTTCTTCTCCCCATCTCTCCTTCTCATCTCCTTCCTCTCTGAGTATCTATGAAGTATTACTCCTTGTTGAAGCTTTACGTGTGGTGTTGTCCCTGCTTTCTGGGGTTGGGACCTTCTCGGAGCTGGGTCTCTAGGACCATATGAAGCTACCAGATTGGGGAGAATAGGAAGGGCTCTTTGGCTGGTGCCATGAGGCCCCTTCTCAGCTGGTGACCTGCAGTAGCCCCGGGACCTCCTCAGTTACCTGGACAGTATCCAGTGTGTTTGCTAAGCTCCCTTCTTTGGGTCTACCTCAAGACATGCTTTTACAATGGCTCAGAGGTGGAGTTCCAGCACGTACTCCCCTGAAATAGCCAGCACAAGGGCTTGGGGTGGCCCAGGATGGCTATGCCTGGTGGTCAGGAGCACGCAGCATGGGTGGGGATGAGAGAGCCAGTGCTACTGTGTACCCCCCACAAAATGGACTGTGCTGGGCTGCATCATGCTTACTTCTAGTGCTTCAAATTAAAGTTTGGCTTCTTATACAGGGGGAGAATTTTCTAGAACACGGACTTAAGTGCATGTGATATCATACAGATCAAAAAGGAAGCAGTATAGTAGGTGTAGAGTGCAACTGCTGGAGACAAGGCCTGGGCTTGATTTTGCCTCTAAGAGTCACTGTCGTGTGACCTCAGACAAGTTACTCAAACTTTCTGAATCTCAGTTTCTTCATCGGTATAGTAGCAACAACCGATACCACATGGATGGTTGTGAGGATGAAGGGGGTTGATATAAGAAATTGCTTGCAACACTCGATTGCATGTGCTGAATGATCAATGTGTTTTCTACGCCGTGAGGTGTAGACAAACTCCTGGCCTGCCCATGGCCTTGGCCCATGGCCTACAGTTTTTCCATGGATCAGGCAGCATTAGATTCTTTTTTTTTTTTTAGAGACAGAGTCTCATTTTGTTGCCCTCAGTAGAGTGCTGTGGCATCACAGCTCACAGCAACCTCCAGCTCTTGGGCTTAGGCGATTCTCTTGCCTCAGCCTCATGAGTGGCTGGGACTACAGGTGCCCGTCACAATGCCCTGCTATTTTTTTGTTTGTTGCAGTTTGGCCAAGGCTGGGTTTGAATCCGCCACCCTTGGTATATGGGGCTGGCGCCCTACTCACTGAGCCACAGGCGCTGCCCGAGTATTAGATTCTTATAAGAAGCATATAACCTAGATCCCTCAAATGCACGATTTACAGTAGGGTTTGTACTCCTGTGAGAATCTAATGCCGGCCTGATCAGACAGGAGGCAGAGCTCCTGCAGTGATGTGAGCCTTGGGGAGCAGCTGTAAGTACAGAGGAAGGTCCTCTCCCTAGCCCACTACTCACCTCCTGCTGTGCGGTGTGGTTCCTAATAGGCCACAGACAGGTACCAGTGTGCAGCTAGACAGGAGGAATAAGTTCTAGTGTTCTATACCACTGTAGGATGACTATACTTAACAATAATATATAGTACAAAATAGTGAAGAGGATATTGAATATTCCCTATATGAAGAAAATGGTAAATATTTGAGATTATGGATATGCTAATTACACTTAGCTGATCACCATACATTATGCGTATTAAAACATCACTGTGTACGTCGTGAATACATACATTATTTTCTGTGCATACAACCAAAGAAGTTTCCCGCTACTTGAGATACTAAAAGATGGTTATTGAGTGCCATCTGGTGGTAAGGATCTGTCATCACACCTTAGGTTGTGCCCAGCAGGGTAATTTTTCACAACGGGCTCTTGGACTCACCTGCCCTGCTGGTTTTAACTGCCGGTGGACCGTCAGTGGCCTATATCAGCAACTTGGCCTCTGCAGCAGGTAGTGTCCTCAGAAAAGAGGTGAGTTTGACTGCACAGGCCTTTTCCTTCCCACTCTGGCCTGGACTCTCCAGAGCTAGCTCCTGTCCCCGGTGCCTCGAGGAGGGTTAACAAAAACTGTTCCCTGGGTTTTGGGGACTGCAAGTGATTAGGGTGTCTTGGAGATGGCAGGCCTGCTGGAAGGTCTTGGCTCACTCCCCTTTGTGTGTGTCGAGGGGCTATGCCTGCCTACGGCTCCAGGTGAACAGCAGGTCCTCATTCTGGGATTTTAAGACTAGCTATCTCTATCCCTGCAGTTCTGTGGTATCATTGTGGGCTCCCTGACCCTTCTTTCCCCCATTGAGCAGTCCTACTGTGCACCAGGCAGTGTGTGGGGTGTCCTGGGCGTAGGTGCGGGAGTCCTCCATCTAGGCTCCAGGCTTTGGGCGGAGAGGTTCCATTCCCTCCCACCAGTATTTCCTCAGCCCCAAGGCCTGTGAGGACCTCTGGGCCATATTTGCCATGTTCCCTGCAGCTACACAAATAGTTACAGCTAATATTTACCAGCTCTTGGTCAAGGAGTCTACATAGGAAGTATTTCCTGGAGTCCTCAGGATAGTCCTATGTGGTTGGTGCAACCTCCATTCTGTGGAGGAGGAACCAGACCCGGAGGGGTCAAGTCCACAGGCCAAGGGCAGTTGAACTCTGACCTCAAAGCCCAGAGATTTTCGATGCCTAAGGCTCTGCTCTGCTCCTTACTTGCTCCAGCTGCCTGACCAGGTTGTGACTCAGGACCTAGATTATGAAAGGCAAGTTTCTATCAAGGATGTAAATTGTATCACTTGCCAGGGTCAAAGGTAACTAGGGGACAGTGAAAACAGTGCTGTTCGTTTCTAATTTGATGCCTTTACATCCCCACTGTGGCCTGGAGGGCAGAGAAGGAAGGAGGAAAAGGACTTCATTACTGAGATTTAGAATTTAGAAGAAACTTTTGTCGGTTTTATTACTGTTCTTTAACTCTCTGCAGACCTTGTTGCTTGTAGGGGTGAGGAGAGACCAATCGTTTCTGACACCTCCCACCGCTGAGACCCACAGGGCTGAGGCAGTTATTCTCCCTCTGGTCTCACTTGCCCCACTCTCTCACTTACCTCCATTGAATCTGGTTCTGTGCTGGCTGTGACCACGACAGAATGTCTGCCTTGGTGGAATGTCCTGCCTGCAAATTGTCATCGGAAAGACAGGTTGCAGTAGTGCAGAGGAAGCCTTGTGCCTGATGCCTTAGCACTCATAGTGGCTAAATCTCTCCCATCCTGCAAGATCTGCCTAGGTGTTCCCTCCTTCAGGATGACCTCCCTGATCTCCCTGCAGGGCAGGCCTCCCCTGGCCCCTCTGACCATAAGGAAGGGTCAGAAAGTCTGTGTTCTAGTCAACCTCCCAACACTGGGGTGCTGGAGTCTGCCACGCCCCTGTGCCCCCAGTGCCCAGCCCAGGGCCTGGCTCTTAGGAGCTGTCAGGCAACATTTGATGGGGGTGGGAGGCTTCCTTGCTGCTCCCAGACTCACAGTTGCCTCAGGGGTTACCCCCCTAGTCTGTCCTCACCCCATCCTGTCCCTACCCAGTCTGCTTTAGCTGCATCCCCCAGCTGAAAGGGGCCGGGACTCCCCATTCCTGGTTTTCATGTCCTGCCTGGGCAGTGGTCCTACCTGGAGCCAGGAGAGGTCAGGCAAGGGCTGCTGCAATGTAGTTGGGAGGAAAGACCACTCCTGGGGTAGGGGACAGGGAACATGGAGGGTCTCTGCAAAAGCTGGAAGGTCTGAGGATGGTTGGGGAACAGAGAGAGAGCCAGTGAGGGTGAAGGCACTAGGGTCAAGGCCATGTACCCCATAAGGACACTGGAGGTCTCCCCTCAATGGGATGCCACCTGCTGGTGATGCTGAGAAAGATGCCTCACCAGGGCCCCTGGGGGTAGCTGGGACCCTTCAGGAATTTTTCCCCTGGTTTAGAGTGTGTTCTGGGTCCCAGGGCCAGACCCCAAAGCCTATCCACTGGGTCCTGTGGCCCAGGCAAATGCACACACACCCTTGCTTTCCTTCAGGGGGACTGAGGTCATTTTCCTGGGGTTTCTTTCCCCCTAAGCCACCCTCTGAGTACAAGAGCTCAAATTCTGTTGTCTAGGAAGCTGGCCCAATCCCTTTGGCTTTCCCCTTCTCAGGGACCAGTGACCACCTGGAAATACTCCCCAGAGCTGCCCTCACCTCCCAAAATTCCCTTGGTGGGGGATATTATGTCTTATCCAGCTCCACCCCAACATTGCAAGTGGCAGCCTTGATGTGTGGTCTCTCCCAAGGAGAACTGCCTTAAAAAGGGACTGACAAAGGAATGAGTCTCTAAGAGGAGAAACTGTGGGCTGCAGTGGCTGTGTGCATATGTGGGCTGGGTTCTGCATAAGCACCTGCCTCACAGGTCACCATGAAGATGGTGTCCCTGGACCAGAGGGGCCACCTGGCTATGCATCAGCAGCTGGGGTGGCCAGTGGAAGACTCTGCAGCCCCCATGTTGCCAGGAAGGGGCATGAGGCCCTTACTGTGACCCAGAGAGGGGGTGGGGATGGTGCTGGGCCAAGGCCAGGGTGCTGAGCTGAGCCAGGACCGTAGACTGTTAAGCTGAGGAGCTGGACCTATGCTGGGGGGAGTGGGTGGTACTGATAGTTTCAGAGAAGGGGAGAGAAGGGTCGGGGGCAATCTGTTTGTCAACCTGGAACAGTATAGCCTGGAAGGGGATGAAAGCAGAGGCCAGGGACCCATCGGGAGGCCGGCGACAAAGATTTTCTGCTGACTAAAGCTTAGGCTCCTGAAGTTTCTCCTAGGCCTGTCTGATGAAGGCTGCTCCACCGTGCCTTAAACGGGTGTCATTGAATATTCTTTTCCTTTACCACAGGACACTTGGAGCCTGAACTGGGCCAAGCAGCAGAGGGGAGAAGGACCTCTCTGGAGGGTGGGTTAGGATGGGCTTCTTGTGGCCTCAGTCTGATTCCTGGTGGGCCCCCATATGAGCCATAGGCAGCTAGGGCAGGGAGCTGCCTGAGCCCCAGGGACAAAGGCAGAGGGTCTTGTGGGTGGGGCAGCAGAGGCCCAGGGGCTGCAGTGGGCCAGGGGACTCCCCATCAGCAGCTTGCTTGGGCACAAGACTCCTATTCGTTGCACCATGGTGGGGTAGCTTCTTGAACTGAGATGCGGTCCTGGTTCCAGCAACTTTCACCAAAGCAAGCAACCCAGCTTGCTTTGGTGAAATGTACATTGATTCAGGCTGTCTGGGTGGGGTCTGAGATTATATATTTCTAATTTTAAGTAGGAGTAATCTGGTGTATTCTGCTTGTAGAAAAATAAAACCAGAACCAAAAACCAATATGCTGCCACTGCAGGGAAGTGTCCCATTTGTCCCTCTTGGCAGGCCAGTATCTGGGAACTAGGAGGTGTTTTAGGGTAGCTGGAGATGGCAGGGAGCCCTTGAGAAGGGTGCAGAGGAAGTAAGTGGCCTGGGCAGTACTTGATAGGGCCTGAGGTGGGGCCATGCCTGATGGTACCTGCCTTAGGCTACTTCCCACCTGTATAGGCCTCCCTCACCTCTGTCCCCCTCCTGAGCACCGTGTCACTAACTTTTATTTAGCACCTACTTCTTTCAGGATAACCTAATCTGACCAAGTCCTGCTCTTCTGGAGTTTGTACTTGTAATTCAAGACATAGAAAACTAACTCACATGAGAACAGTATACTTCAGAGCTCCCTCCCTACCCAGCTGCTAGTGGAGCTGAAAGGGTAGGATGGCGCTGCCAGATGCCTGGGAGCTCCACCCACCAGCGCCCCACCCCTCTCTGCCTCCACACAGCCTGGTCCCCTTCTGCTCCATTTACCTGGCCCTCTCAGCCCTCCTCTCCCATCCATATTCACTACCGTGCCCCACCCCAGCCACCAGACTTGGCTCCATGCTTGAAAACATTGTTTGTCTTGCTCTCTTGCTAACTAGTCCTCCCAATGTCTAGGAAAACAAGGTCCAGACTTCTCCAGAGGCTGAACCCTCAGGTGAGTGAGAAAAGAGCTTCTGGCTGACACCTCGCTCCTATGGGGCACAAGAAGAGTCATAGAGCCAACAGGAGAAAGGAGTCTAGGACCCAGACACAAGCTGGAGTTTGGATCAAGCCAGACCTGAAGTCAGTGCCTGAGCCAGTAGAGTCATTGTGTATACGTTTTTTGGGCGCCCTCTGTATATAATGGAAAATTAAAAAAATTTAAGTGGAAAAGTTAAAAAAAAATCAATTTTATTGAGGCATAATTTATGAAAAATAAACTATCCCATTTGATAAATTTAGACGTATACCTCCATGAAACCACCAGCTCAATCAAGATCCAGAATGTTTTCGTCTCCCCCGAAAGATCGCTAGGATTCCTAGTGTCCCTTTATGCCCTCGGGCCTAGGCAAATACTGATCTGCTTTTTGTCACTATCGATGAGTTTCATTTTATGTGAAGGGATTGCTTAGTATGTTCTCATTTCTGTCTTTCAGACTGTCAATCTAGCACCCACGGTTTTCTTTAAAGAGGTGCTGCTGGCTGTGTCTGGAAGATCCAGAAGATCACAGGGATGTAGTGGGACAGGGCAGTGTTTTGGGTGTTGTTCCTCACATGTAAATTGGTCTTTATGTGGAATTTGCATGGACAGTAGCCAGTACATAGCAGGTGCAGGATGAATGTGACTGTCATGGTTAATTTTATGTGCATCCTTGACTGGGCTACAAGATGCCCAGAGAGCACATTACTTCTGGGTGTGTCTGTAAGGGTGTTTCGGGAAGGGCTTAGCATTTGAACCAGTACTCTGAGTAAGGAAGATCCACCCTCACCCTTGGAGGGCCAGCATTGTAATATCCCTTGAAGGCCTCCCCAGAAAGGTGGAAGAAGGGCAAAATTTTCTCTTTCTTCCTGAGCTGGGAAACAAACCTTCTCTTGCCCTCTGACTGAGACTTCTGGTTCTGGAGCCTTTGGACTCAAGCTAAATCACGCCATGGGTTTCCTGGGTCTCCAGCTTGCAGACGGGACTTTGTGGGACTTTTCAGTCTCCATAATTGCATGAACCTCTTCCCATAACAAGCTGTATGTGTGTATATATCTCCTCTTGGTTCTGTTTCAATGGAGAATCCCTCATGCAGCACAGGGATCTCTCAGGCCCTGCGAGGGGAGACCTCAGGTGCAGTGCCTGCCTGCCCGTTACTGTGGTGAGAGGCCTTGGGACCCAGTCAGGCCTCCACCTGCCCAGCTTTTTGCCCAGGCCACCAGGCTCCTATGACCTTGAGTGTGCCACTCATCTGCTCCATGCCTCAGTTCCCTCAACTGTGAAATGGGATGAAATAGGACCTACCCAACTGAGTCATTAAGATGAAATGAAATCCTGCATGTAAGGGAGTCCTCCTGTCAGCTGCTCAAGTTCATGCTGAGGTCCCAGCCAGGGTGCCTATAGGGACTGTGTAATTACACTGTGGGCAGTACCTGGCTGACAATCAGTCTTCCAGCAGCCAGATGTGACTTCATGAAATGGGGGGCCAGTGATGATTATAAACAATCACATGTCAGGTGTGGTTTTGTTGCAGAATGTGTTTTGTTGCCAAAGTTAGCAAACAATACTTGATTTTCAGAGTCTTTTGGGTTTCACACCACAGATAGGGGATTGCCAATCTGGCATGATTACTGGGATGATAGTGAGAGGGACAGAAGTGGGACCACCCTATCCAAAGCTGTGGCTTGGAGGCTGTGTGTCCACGCCTCCACTGTGATGGAATCTGAGGCCACTCTGAGCCCCAGCTGCAACTTGATCCTGCTTTGAGCTTCCTTCTCCCTGGTGCCCAGCTGGGGCTTGGTACTAGGTGCTTATCTAACAGCTGTCAAGAGAATGAGTAAGCATAGGCCACGGTGCATGAGACAGGTACACATGCCATATTATTATGACTGGGGACTGGATGAAATATCCAAATCTGCAAAAATGGAATGCCCAAATATACCTTCATAATTGTTAACCTTTACATTTTGCCAATTTCTCTCTCTCTCTCTCACTCTTTTTAAATATGCACATTTTCCCTGAACCATTTGAAAGTAATTTTCAGACATGATACTTCACCCCTATAAGTTTTCCCCTATGCATTTCCAACATTAAAGTCATAGATTAGAAAAAAAAGAGAGATCTCACATCAATGACCTAAGTTTGAGTGTTAAGACACCAGGAAAAGAAGAGCAAAATAAATCCAAAGCAAACTGAAAGAAGGAAATAATAAATATAAGAGTAGAAACCAATTAAACTGAAAATAGAAAAGAGATTTAGAACATCTGTTTGTTAATAATCTTTAGTGTCTTATTGTTAACATTTAGATCTGCAATATGTTTGGACTTGATTGTTGTGTGTGGTTTGAATTAGGGGGTGAAAATAAATTTTTTCCAAATAAATGTCCAATTTTCCCATGCTCTCCTGTGCCACCTTGTGGTAAATCAAGTGACCGCATATGTGTGAATTTTCTAAACTTTTTTTTTTGTTGGTTTATATTTCTCTTTGTACCGATATTCAGTGTCTTACTGATGTACAAGTTTCCCCCACTTCCTCAGCCTCTCCCTCCTCCTAATTCAAGATTATTCTTGGCCTTTTGCATGTTCATATACATTTCAGAATTAGTTTATCATTTTTTACCAAAAACAATTTCTCCTGGAATTTTGAAGTGATTGTATTAAATCTCTAGATGATTTTGGGGAGAATTGACATCTAAAACTATTGAGATTTTCAGTGATTAGCATGGTATAGTTTTCCGTTTATTTAGGTGTTAATTCCCCTTAATAATTTTTGTAGCTTTTAGTGTAGAAGTCTTGTACATCTTCCATTAATTTGTTCTTAGGTGTTTTATGCTTATGAAAATACGCTTTTCTAAATTTATAACATTTCATATTCTTTTTTTTTTTTTTTTTTTTGAGACAGAGTCTTGCTTTGTTGCCCTTCGTAGAGTGCCCTGGCCTCATAACTCACAGCAACCTCAAACTCCTGGGCCCAAGCAATTCTTTTGCTTCAGCTCTGGAGTAGCTGAGACTACAGGTGCCCACCACAATGCTTGGTTATTTTGAGAGAGTCTTGCTCTTGCTCAGGCTGGTCTTGAAGCCATGAGCTCAGGCAATCCACTTGACTTCAGCCTCCCAGAGTGCTAGGATTATAGGTGTGAGTCACTGCACCTGGCTAACATTTCATATTCTGTTTGTTGCTGGCGTATAGAAATACAATTGATTTTTTTGTATGCTGACTTTGTATCCAGCAACATTTGTAAACTTACTTATTAGTTACAACCATTTGTTGGTAGATTACTTTGGATTTTCTAATATATGATTCTGTTATCTGCAGATAATAGCTGTTTTATATTCTTCTTTTAAATCTGGACCTTCAGTACAAAGTTGAATATAAGTGATGATAATGGTCATCCTTATCTTGTTCTTGATGTCAGGAGAAAAGCTTACTATCCTGCCAATTTGTGAGATGGTTTCTGTAGATTTCTTTATCAGATTGTGGGTGTCATTTTATACTTAGTTTTCTAATATTTTTAAATCGTTAATGGGTTAAATGCTTTTTCTGCATTTATTGGTTTGATCATGGGATTATTTTTCCTTTTTTTCTGTTAATGTGGTGTATTAGTCAAGGGTTTCCAGAAGAGCAGAACTAATAGTATACAAACACACACACACACACACACACACACACACACACACACATAGTGGGGGGAGATAGATAGATAGATAGATAGATGTTAATTTATTGCACGGAATTGGGTCATGTTGAGGTTGAGAATTCCTAAGATTTGCATGGGCAAGCTGGAGACTCAGGAGAGCTGGAGTGCAGTTTCAGTCTGAGTTTGGAGGCCTGAGCAGGAGAGTCAATGGTCCAAAAGCCAGCAGACTTGAGACCAAGAAGAGCTGATTTTTCAATCTGAAGTCTCGACTCAAGTAGTCAGGCAGGAGAAGTTCTCTCTTATTCAGTCTTTTTGTTCTAATCAGTCTTTAATTGACTGGATAAAGCCCATCCACATTACAGTGGGCAAATTGCTTTACTCAGTCTACTAATTCAAATGTTAACGTCATCCAGAAACACCTTCACACACAAACCTAGAATAATATTTGGTTAAATGTGCAAGCACTCTGTGGCCCAGTTAAGTTGACACATAGAATTAACTATTACATGTGAGGAATTAATTTGATTTTTAAAAATTATTTATTTATTTTTTGTTGCTACAGTTCGGCCAGGGCAGGGTTCGAACCAGCCACCCTGTGTATATGGGGCCAGCGCCCTACTCCTTGAGCCACAGTGCCACCCTAATTTGACTTTTTAGAAAATGTTAAAACACTTTTGCATTTTTAGAATAAATCCTGATTGGCTGCTATCTATGATCCCTTACTGACTGATTGTTATATATTGCCCCATTAAAATTTATGGATTTGATTTGTTAAAATCTTGATTAATAGTTTTGCATCTCTATTCATGAAAATGATTGGGTTATGTGTTTTAAAAGCTTCCTGTAATATCTTTATTAAGTTTATGGTGGCCTCATAATAAAAGTTGGAGAGTGTTTCCTCTTTTTCTATTCTCTGGAATAAATTGGGATTAGGGGATTCCTAATAGGGATTAGGAATTATTTCTTCCATTAAGATTTGGAAGAATTCACAAATGCAGCCACCTGGTTTTGGGAGTTTTCTTTGTTAGAGGGTTAGATGAATTCAATTTGTTTATTGGATTGTTCAGATTTTTATTTTCTTTTACTGTCAGTATGATAAGGTATATCATTTGAATAATTTGTATATTTAACTGAAATTGTCAAATTTATTAGTATGTTTTTTTGTGGTATCTACTTTTCTTTTTGATATCTGTGGGGTCTACAGAGACATATTTAACTTATTGATATTGATGATTTGGTTTAATCACTTTTTTGATCACTCTTATTAGGACTTAAAATTTTATTCATATTTTCAAAGAATCAACTTCAACTTTATAAATTTCTCAGTTGTACATGTGTTTCCTATTGCATTAATTTCTGCTTGTATTTTCAACTTTCCTTCAATTTATTTGCTTTTCTCTTTCTAACTTTTTGAGATTAAAGCTTAAGTAATTATTTTTCAACATTTTAAAAATAATTTATGCAATTAAAGCTATCTCTTTTCTTTTCTTTTCTTTTCTTTTCTTTTCTTTTCTTTTCTTTTTTCTTTTTTTTTTTTTGTAGAAAGAGAGGCTCATTTTATTGCCCTCAGTAGAGTGCCATGACATCATACAGCTCACAGCAACCTCCAACTCCTGGGCTTGGGTGATTCTCTTGCCTCAGACTCTGGAGCAGCTGGGAATACAGGCACCTGCCCAGCTGTTTTTTTGTAGCAGTTTGGCAGGGGCTGGGTTTGAATCTGCCACCCTCCGTATATGGGGCTGGCACCCTACCCACTGAGCCACAGGTGCCACCATAACTATTTATTTCTAAATATTGCTCTAATTGCATTTCCAAAATTTGAAGATTTTTTTTTAATTTTAATTTTTTTTTTGTTGTTAAATCATAGTTGTGTACATTAGTGCAATCACCTGTACCCATTCTAAGATGCACCATAAATAGATGTGGCCCCACCCATTACCCTCCCTCCACTAAAACATCCCCCCTCCCTTCCCGTTCCTTGGCCCTTTCCCCATAGTCTTGTGGTATAGTTGGGTTATAGCTTTCATGTGAAAGCTGTAATTTAGCTACATAGCAGGGCTGAGTACATTGGATATTTTTTCTTCCATTCCTGAGATACTTTGCTAAGAAGAATATGTTCCAGCTCCTTCCATGTAAACATGAAAGAGGTAAAGTCTCCATCTTTCTTTAAGGCTGCATAGTATTCCATGATGTACATGTACCACAATTTGCTAGTCCATTCATGGGTCGATGGGCACTTGGGCTTCTTCCATGACTTAGCAATTATGAATTGGGCTGCAATAAACATTCTGGTACAGATGTCTTTGTTATATTGTGACTTTTGGTCTTCTGGG